>VXBI01003342.1:948012-1110266 GCA_013397375.1 Toxostoma redivivum | reverse complement strand
TTTTTTTTTTTTTTTTGTAAAAAGTCCTGTCTTGTCCACAGCTATTGAGAGTATCTACTACCATCATTAAGACATTGAGAGTTGAGAGCTCAGACAGTAGTACTGCCTCCTGAATGTCCTATTGTGTCTGGTGTTGCAAAGCAGAATCTCAGCACCTCAGCTTCTTTGCATGGTGTCTCCTCAGGTCAGCTTTTCAACCATCTGTCCACCTCTCTGCCACCTAAGCAACCCAATTGACCTCTGCTTGGGGAAGAATTTGTGGTTGCACAAACTGCAAGCGAAGTCACTGGCTAGTATTATGTACTCTTAGGATAATAGAGCATACAGCCAGAACATCACCAATCCAGGTCTGCCTGAGGTAAAATGCTGATTCAGAAAAGGCAAGTAAAAAGTGCTATAAAATGCTTCTATGTCACTTGCATTTCTAGCCTTCACACTAGATAAGCAATCCTCACTTTTTTTTCATTATCACATATTTATGTTACCATGGGCAAGATTATGATGTCCCGGAATTCCTGGTACTTCTTTAAGATGAATATCTAGCATAAATAATAAAACTATTGGTAATTGAATTAAGAACATATGCTTAACATAAATGTAAGCTGGGACTCAGGTATATAAGCAGCCTAAATAATTTCGCATAAGAAATAAAGAGGTGTAGAATTAATTTTTATTAATTAACCACTTCTGAGAGTGGAGCACAGAGAGGAATGTGAAGTGGTCTGTCTAGGCTTACACAAAAGAATGATCATGTCCTAGAAGTTATTGCCAGGATGAAACAAAAAGACAAGAAGTGATTTATCTGAAATTTGACTGTTCTTACATATCTTCATGATTTCTAGAGATTTGTTTTAAATATTTCAAAAGCTCTGTGTCACACTAGCACTACCACTGACTCTTATAATCAAATGTAATCTGTTGGAATTTGGCTGAGAAAGTTTGATCTCTTTGATACTAATTTACATTTGTTAATGTGTTATGCCGATATTTCAGGATAGAGATTTCTTTGAATTCTTTCTTCCATGCTGAATCCATTTAATGTTTTCCCTTGAGCTTTTGAAGACTTTTTCTTCATTAATTTTCTTACTCAAATCAGCACCCATGGTTGCTGTTTTCTCTGTAATGCATCTGCATTTCTCCCTCCCTTTTTCTTAAGATGATAAACAGGGAATTTTTGGCTTTGCACTCTTAGCGATGTTTTTAATATATTAAATTTGTATGCATTGCAGTAAGAGAAAATAAACAGATGTTCTGCTGCATTTTGAGGGATTGGGATGACAACAGGCTGGTCAGTTGCCTTTTGAGTCCATTCACTCTGGTGTTTTTTCCAGATGTGTGCTAATGGACATTTTTAGGATATACACAAACTCTGTTTGCCTACTTTTCTGCACTAATTGGTTTGGATTTATGGAATGCCTCTCATAAACTGTCTCTAGCTGCCATTGTTGCTTTTCCATAAAGTACTAGAAAAGAAACTCGTTCCTAAACAGTTTCCTCTGGGTGGGATTTTCTTGTGGGGAAAGAGGAGATACAATCCATTTAAACTGCTCTGTAAAGAATTTTACTGAGTTGTGACCCATTAGCCTGGCCTTGATGAAAGCTTTTTCAAACAGCTGTACTTCAAAGAACCACATCTCCTAGATGCTATGTGTGGCACAAATTAAATTATTGTTTCATAAGAAATAATTTTAATCCAAATGATGATTGGTTTTAATTTTTTTAATTTTTTTAATTTTTTTTTTTGCATTTATGAAAGCAGTAGGGACTCCATTTCTACTCCCAGCACTGGGGCATGTTTGTAGCCACTCTAGTGCTTAGGACATCTTAGGCATGCCCTGTTTCAATCCACCTTTTTTTTTTTTTTTTTAAAAAAAAAAAACAAAAAAAACCCAAAAAAAACAGGGAGAATACAAGTGTGGGGTCTAGATGTTTGGGAAGACTGAGGAATGACTGCATATATCTCTTTTTCCTCAGCCTGTCTGGTTCATGTCCTTGTTCCAAATAATTGCATAGCCTGCCCATCCTGTAGCTTTTCTTACTGACAAGTGTACAGGTGCAGACAGTACAGCTGGAGTGGCTGAGCTTTCTTCTGCTTGAAAGGGGAAAATCTGTGCATCGAGAGCTTTTGCTGGCAGTGGGCTTTGGAGGAAGATGCAAAGCAAGGCATAATTGTTTCTGTAAGAAAACACAAGGTCCTGATAAAGTCAAATTAGGAAGGCAATAGGATTTAATAACATTATTCAGATTTTGGTACTGATATCAGCTATAAAATCTTTAGGACTGTATTTAATTTCTGAGCTTCAATCTACCCAAGTGCATAATGGAGTTATTTTTTCCCTACCCTTCTAAGACCTTTCTAAAATCTATACATTAAGTACCATATAAGTGCAAAACGTTGTTATCTGAAGAATTGTTTGCCGTCAGAGACCAGTTTATTGTTTATAGGTATATCTCATGAGCTTAGTAAATGATTGCAGGAGACCTAAACCGTTTTTTTTTTCCACCATAACACTGGAAAGATGTTAGGGTTAGGATCACTCTTTGTTTCTGCAACAAGGGACAGTTATCTCCCAAGTCAAATCAGAACCCATGGCAGGACTGAAACCTCAGAGAGCTCCAAGGTCCAATGGGCATTTGTGTTTAGTAAGGCTTGGCAGGAAACACAACAGTTTTTTCTCTTCAGTTGTAAAAAGCCATCCCATTGCCCTGAAGGATGAAGGGGGAGTGAGGAACACTATGAAGCCTTAATGCCACCATGGTGTTGGTGCCCTTGGTTCTCTCCTTGAGTACCTTTCCGGTGGGCTGGAGGCAGTGGGAGCTGTGAGATTGAGGAACAGAGCTGGCCCTGGGAACTGGGCTGCAACTCCTGCTCAAAAGTAAACAATCTGCAGAATTGGACTGCTGCTTTCATTTCTAGAATATATCAAATTCCGGCACACTGGGTCTAAGAAGAAGCAGAAGGGAGGGCAGAAAAAACAGTTACGGAGTCTGCTGGGATATCTGATGCAAAATCAACTTTGTTGTTTTCCTTACTGGCTTTTTCCTGGGCTCTATTGCAGCTGAAAAAACAACCCTTCTGATCTACAATAAGAAGGGAAATTCTGGCGTGAAGATTGTCCACCCAGTCAATTTGGCACAATTATGGGAAAGATTTGTTTAGCACTGATTTTATTAGTACATGAGTCTAATCAAACCTTGAGAGATAGTATTCTCCCTGTTGAGTGACCCTGTCAATGGTGTAGGCTGCCTTCTCAATTCTCATGCTCTTTCCAGTGAATGTGGTGTTACTGAAGAGTTCTCCTGAAATGCAGTAGCTATCAGCAAAGCTTGTGCACTGCAATAGGACAGCAACATGAATTATCAAAATGTCCCAGCAAGCCAGCATTTTTTTCAGTAAGGGCCACAAGTGTAATGACAGCTAGACTCCTTTCACAGGTCTCTGGTATTCAGTCAGTAGACCTGAATTCAAAAATATTTATTGACTGTAAATGTGGATTTGCTTTTCATTCAGTTCCTAGTGCACACATATGCATTTTGTCAGTACAATAGACAAGAATAATATGAGTCTATGAGAAAAGGTAGTGTAAGAGAAAGCTTGACATAGAATAAAATAAAAAGAGAAGAATTTGCTCATTAATAAGAAACTGACATACTTTAAAGGAGGCTTCAAATATTTTTTTTATGTTCCTCAGTCATTGCTAAAAACCAATTTCTTGTAACAGTTTCCATAAAAAATAGGGACAAAAGTGGTTGTCTTTCCAGTCTAAATGGAAATCATGTATTAAATGTTAATACAGCAGATTTTCCCAAGTATTTAACTGAAATATCTTAGTCCATTAGTTTTGTGAAAATAATTAGTTTTCCATTATAAAATCAGAATTTTCAATCATATGAGAACTGATAGCTCAGCCAAAATCATCTTGTTATTTCACTGTTTGGTAGTTTATCATCCTGGCATTTTGATAACTAATTTGATATAAGACTGTCCCCTTCATAATCTTTACTTTTTTTTTTGTCAGGACATTGGCTTGATTTCTGGTTGTCAGAATCCTTCTGAAAGTACATCCAATACATTTTCCAATTCATCACTTCCTTTGCTATTGACAGGAGGTGTTTTGGAAGTGTTTTCCCAACAACTACTATTTTCTGCTGGGCTTCTGCAATCAATTATGTGATTCATCTCCTCCATAAAGCTTATAAAAAATAAAATGTAGTATTAAAAATGCTTTCCTTAACTAAAACAAATGTTAATGTACAATATTTGTGCTGTCATCATCAATTCTTTCTAAGCCATTTGTTTCTCAACTGCTCTGCTTGTCTCATATTTATCTTCCTTTATCTAATCTAATGGCATCTATCCAATTTCTATTCATTTTTCATCAAGGTGATATATTTCCTCTTACATAGTATGTTTGTGTTCTTAGCATGCCTCATGGCAGACATGATTTTTCAGTCATTTAATATTTATTCTACATTGTTGTCAAATAATAAATGTTTATTGCAAACCTCTTGACAGGGAAATGTGATGCTAGAGAGAAAAGAAAGGAAACTAAGATTTGACCATTTTATAGAGGTTGGACTTGGCAAAACTCAAAATTGCTTTCATTTTTACTTCCCTCATCTATCTCTATCATTTGCACTTTATAAGGGACAGCAGCATAAGAATAACTACAGATGGATTTTACATTCTATTCCAGAAGCTTATGGGTAGCTCATGGAGAGCATTTTGGAAGTATCATAGGATGAATTAGAAAGACTCAGTGCTGTTTCATAATTTTTCTATGTCTGTTTTCTATCAATTTCACTATTTTAAAAATAATGTTTGTAATCAAAATGCCTGTTAATTTATTTAGCCTATTACTTACCATTACTGTTTACTCATCTCAAAATGTGTACTACTTTTGGTGCAACTTTAACTGCACTGAAATGCTAATAGGAAAAAAAATGATGGGCCTGGATTAATTTTTGATTCCATGATTAAATAGTGCTTATCACTAAAGGTGTGTCTCTCACTTACCTGGCTCAGAAACAGTTCAATAAATTCCTTTACATATAGCAGGAACATTAGTGGAGTTCTATTTTCCTTTCTTTTCCTGAAGTGAAACAGGAACCGAGGAAACTTTTTATGTTGGACTGAAAATTTAGTTTCATGATCTTGAGTTTTATAAAGAGAGATTCTGGAAAGAGGTCTGTATTTCAGTGTGTTATTAAATAATTCTGAATTCAGATCCAGGTTCAGATAATACATCTCTCTGTACTCTCCCCAGTTTTCAGCCAGGAGTGATTTAGAATTGAAACAAGACATATACTTGAATATATGTGAGTTTTATAAATTCCTATTCTGCCTATGCTGTCTGCTTCTGAGTTATTCTGGATGATCCCATGTGTTCTCCACATCCTCAGGTGGCTGTTAGGGATCTTATGGAGAGGAGCAGATGCTGACCAGAAGATAGAGATGAGAAGACTTTAAATTACAGATTCTGTATTTGAAAACCAGCACCTTCTTCTTGGTTTATTCACCACAAAGATCCTTAGTTGCATGTCGGCCATCAAAGGACATTGTTGGTATACATTGTTCCAAATCTGTCAGTTCTATCAGCATAAAATATGGGCTGGCAGGGCTTCGATGGTGTCATGAAGCCCATAGGACTTGAAGAGACTTAATAGGTCATGAAGTGCTCCCTAGGCACTGCTTCATATCCCTTTCATAAATCTGAAATAATTTATTAATTATAATTTAATAATATAATTCATAAATCTGAATTTTTAATCTGAATCCTAAAAGCAAAGATTACCTTTTTGACTTTGCCTCTGAGTTTAAGGCTCTTCCAGAGTCTCACTTTATTGATAGTTATGAACTTTAAAATATCCAGCCAAAATATCTTCATGGCTGCAAATCTGTTCTTCTGCCAGTGTTGTCAGTTTGATAAGTTCTTCTCTTTCTTCCTGCTTCATCCTCTCATTTCCTCTCTCCCCAGTCTTACACACACAGACCCTGTCAGTCTTCATTTTTGCCAGATTCACTGAGCTAACATTTTTCTAGTGTCGTCTCAGATGATCACTTTTGGTTTTGCTTGAAAAACAAATCTAAATACATACTTACTTTCTTTAAATGTTATGTTAAATACTATAGTTTGATGTTATAAAAATGAATTCTATGTACTCCATCTGTTGTGAAATATGCAGTTGTACTTTAAAGGCCCTTATTCTCATTGGGAAGCATTCAAAATGAAGCAATACCTTTGAATATTCTGAGCTGTTTCCATTTCACTGAAAAGGAAACCAGTTCTGAATCTCCGATGTAGCTGTGCAGCAGCCGCCTTTCAGAGGGGCCCTGTGATGTGCTGCTGAAAGGATGTGATTTATTATATTTTTTTCACTGCTATACATAGCTATGCATATATTGTAATTGAATAAAAATGCAGTAACAGAATGTACATAGAGTTATTTGAATGTCTATCCATGTGCACATATAACTGTGCCTAGTGCACATGCATATATAGGTTAGTATTTATGTGCATAGTAGTGCATGGAATCCCAAAAATTTGACCTTAGATGTCAGAATTGTAACTGTTTCACTTCAGGCCCTTCCAATTCAACAGCCAGCTGTTGTTGGAGACTCTACCTGAGTGTTTGCATAGTTTTTCCACCCCATTCTCTCCCTTGTGTATTTAGAGCTGAGGGAGAGTTGTGAAACACCTGGAGGCAACTCTTCTTCACTCTAATTTCCTCCTGGCAGTCTTCCTCCTGCTGTCTCTGTGGTAAACAGTGACAAGACCTGAGGAAATGGCCTGAAGTTGTGTCAGGGAAGATTTAGGTTAGCTATTGGAATAAGGTTCTTCATGCAGAGGATGACTGGGCACTGGAAAATGCTCCCCAGGGGAATGGTCACAGGATCAAGCCTGATTCAAGTTCAAGAAGTGTTTATGACAATGCCCTCAGGCACATGGTGTGACTCTTGAGGATGGTCCTGTGCAGAGCTAGGAGTTGGATTTGATGATCCTTGTGCATCCCTTCCAGCTCAGCTTATTCTGTGATTCTGTGATAATGATAGGTAAGGGAATTCAGGTTTTGTTAAAGTGCATTGGGCATGTGGGATGTGACTTGCCCCTCTTTTTTCCAGAAGATAATCCCAGAGAGAATGGTAATTAACATGGAAGAGGGGAAATTGCTACTACAGCAGTTTTTTTACTTGGAATATTTGCAAACTATTCACAGTATCCTATCCTGAGGTGGTTTTGCCAGCTTCATAAAACAGAAAGAAAAACATTGACATTTAGACTGGTCTGATGTTCTCCAACAGTATTTGTGATCTTTATGTGCCTGCCTTTATTTTTCACTTTCAGAGAAGAAGGGAGATTGTGTTTGGTTTTAATGCTGAAGCCCATAAAAATTTTGCTAGCTATAGGTAATGATAGTTTTGTTCGGAGAACCAGATACAGGGACATTTTAAATTCAGCCAGATAAGAATCAGATGAGAAGGAGTTGCAAGACTAAGCGTCTAAGCATGGTCCTGTCTGCAGATTACATACAAATACAAACGAAACTACCTGCTCTACAGACACCCTCAGCATTTAAAGTGCTACAGGAAAATCACATGAACCTTGATGCTGCAGCAGATTTTGCCTTCAAATCTTTTGGATACTCAAAGACACAGCAGAGCTCAAACTTCTGCTGCTTGATATTGCTATTCTTACACTTAGGAATAAATGTCCCAGTTCTGTATGTCCATGTTATTCAATTCTGTCTGACTTTGCAGGGCAATGTGAGCAGTTTTGGTGAACATGAACTTCCTTGTTTTCCTTGTAGACTCTCTTGGACTTTGTAAAATCTGCTTGCTGCTTCCCTACTGACTGACAGGCACCACCAACCAGAATTCATATGCAGTGACTCTTACAAGTGCTCGAATGTTTGGCAGAATTAGGGCATGCCCTTTGGAAATAATGGGATTTTTAGCTGTATTTGGCTGTATCTGACAGAAGGCTGCCTATCATGGGCTGTGAGGGTGCAGTATCTGACAGGACTTTGGGAATTTGGGCACTATGATGTGTGAGGTTCCACAGCATGCTGCCCAACAGCCTTGGATGGAAGAGGGCTTGGATGGAATCAGTGCACTGAAAGGAAGGTGGCAGGCAGGCTCTGTGTCCTCAGGCTCTGCCAGACTGCTGTGCTGGGAGCACAGCCCTGCTGAAGCTCAGCAGGAGCTGAAGGGAAGCCATCCACCCAAACCATGTCCCCAGGGAATGGGCAGGCAGGAAGGCTCTCCCAGAGTACAGGGCCACCACTGAGAAGGCTGGTTTCCAGATCCCAGCCTTTGCCAGCTGTGGAAGAGGTGAGCAAGAGCCATGTTTCAGGTTTGTTCAGCAGCTCTGTGCTGGAGGAAGAGCAGCAGCACGCTCTCTGCTTCAGCCACTGCTGTCAGTGACGTCTGCAGGGCCACGTGGGCACCATCAGATCAATGTTTGTGCTGATCACATTTTGGGCAGAGCGTATTAAATTTGTCAGTAAAATGTCACTTTCACGCAGGTGACAGAATGAAGGTTATTTTAGGCAAGCTGTGGAGGAACAGTCCTTAGCAATGAGCAAAAATCAAACAGGCAAGCAATAAAACTTGGCACATTTGTGTGTTTGCCACCTGCAGGTCCCACATTCCCTACTCTGCTAACAAACCCATGTTGCAGCTCATCTTCCACAGAGGATGGTTCTACCATAGTGGAGCCAGGGAGTTTGGTTTATTTATAGTGCCACCCTAATGCCAAGCTAAATTCAAAAGCGCTGTACACTCACTCCAAGAGAATTCCAGTTCCTGTTTTAATATTTCAAGGACAAGATCCGTGAATAAAGCTTGACATGGTCATTACCCATTTTGCAGAAGAGGACATCCAGATACTTGCAATGGTGTGTTAGCATCCCCGGTGTGATGACCCACAAGTGGACATGCTGCTTCCAGGGGCTGGATAAAGATAGTGGGTGGAGTTCTTGGAGAAGCCAAGGGGGCATATCTGTGGAATGGCTAATGGTAATTAAAAATTGCCTGTGTATGGCAAGTTCTGTTCAAAACCATCTCTGAGTACAAAAGCCTGAACCAGCAGGAATGGTTAAGCTTAACAAGATGCCAGTAAGACAAGCAAAAGTTACTGCTTTCATGACGGTGTATTTTTAGGACCTGTACATCCTTTTAAAATTGCAGCATGATCTATATATGTGTATGAGAAGGTATCAACTACTTAGAAGTGACAGGGCTAGATCAATAACTACATAATATTTCTGAAGTATGCTTTACTACTTCTGGAAGTTAAATCTGGTGAGATGTTTTTGCAGGTTTGAGCTTTGATCAGTATGTTATAAAGATGCATACTTACATTATACATTTGCTTTGCAGCTCCTGGTTGCTAAATCCCCTGTTGCTCCATTCTCCACTTTTTTCTACACCATTGAGAAATCGGGCTTGGTTCTTCAGGGTAAGACCAGAGCATTGGTTGTTTTGCCTTTTCAATTAGTATTTTAAGCAGACTGAATGTAGATAATAACTCTTGTTGAAAATAGCGCTGTTTATACAGAATTAAAACCTGATACAATTAAACATTCTGGTTAACGGGGGAGCATTCTGCTGAATTTACTGTTTTTTCTTGGATTACACTAAATTGGTCCTTGCATATTGCCATGTCTAGAAATGGGCCTTGAAATTATTAACGAGGGTTCCCTGTTTCCCTCCAAGGTGAAGTGGAATGGTTCAGGTAACATGGGGTTCTATAGGATCGGTTTCTTCAGGAGAAGCACACCCATCTATCATTAATAACCTGCTGTAATAAATGGTTCTTCTTTGGCAAATAGCTTGGCATCAGTAAAATACAGGAAATTAATATCTGTTTTCTATTTTTGTGATCATTTTAATGCTAATGCCCTATGGTCTTAAATTATCCTCAGATTCTCTAGGATATGAAGTGGTATACTGAAAAGTTGGATATTTTTACCATGCTGACAGGGAACTAGCATTCCTTGTGGCTGTGTCCTGACTCATGTACTTTTAGGCACACCAAAGAGGGAAGTTCAACTCTTCCCTTCTTTTCCCATGTATCCCAACAAACACCCTTACTTCTTGACAAACATTCATAGATCAGTTTTGTTGAGTTGATGTTTTTTGATATGCAGCTTAGCTTCTTATCACTGCATCAGTTTACCAGACTGAATAAAACTAGTCAGTGCTGTCACTTTCTCTTCAGGGAGGACAATGTGAAATGCAGCCAGGGCAATAAGACAAGTGAGTGTAGCTGATTCTCAGTTTCCAGTGATGGAGAATCAGTGATCCCATGAGGCACTATGGATATTTTAAAGGATGTGAACAGTTCTTCTCCTTCTGATTGCACATTTCTCACATTCAAACAGCCTGTACCAGACTAATGACATATTTATATTTGATAGTGACTCAATATGCTTACATCTCAGGCAAAACGTCATAAAACAAAAGAAATGAAAATGTTTTGTGGTGCATTTTTGCTTCCATTTGATACATCTACATAATTGTAATTGGTGGGGGGTGTGGAGGTGTCTATACAGTCCTAAGCCTTTGGATACTATTTTCAGTATATCCTTAGATAGCATTTGGGGCACTTGATCTGCTTTATTTGGTACCAGTACAGGAACTAGAAACGATCTTTATTAGTTTAAACTGAGGTTACTTGCAAGAGTTGGTCTTGACATGTTTTATTTCAGTATAGGGCAGATGATAAGCTACTTTTCTATCTTGGATATATTGAGTTACATAGATATTTCTGGTCATTATTTGAAACAGACAATTTCCTGCTCTGTCCTCAGGCACTAATTTAGTGAGACTTTCTGAAACTTTCCCATTTCAGAAACAGGGAGCATTTTTTCAGAGACGATCTACATTTTTTCAGCTCTTTTCTGTGAGCCATGAATATAGCTTTCCAGGACTGAGCCATACCTTTAAAGAACAAATGGGCCTGATTACACCTAATGATGATGGAGCAGCACTCTGATAGAAGAGTATCACTGTATTAAAAGTGTGGCAATTGCTTTTTTCCCTATACCCATATGTTGCTGGGTTGTACATTTAAAACATTGTTTGCCATTTTGCTACAAACAGATAAAATACCAGTTTGGATTTCTTTAAGTAATTGATGTCTTGATATCAGGCATTCTTTGTGCATCTTGAAAGGTAACTAGAATGTCTTCTCTGTGTGAGTCTTTTATTACTTTCTAACTACATAATTATGTTTCTATTTTAGATGTTTTTCTCCAAGATGAGTAGCAAGGAAAGGGATGGTTCTCCTGATAATGGGCCCCAGACTCTTTCACAGAGACTTGTAAGCACTTACAAATGAACCATCTCACTGATTTGTAAAAGTAAATATTGTATGGTCTCATCTCACATTTTAGTGATCATTATTTTTGTGGAAAGAGGAAGTGAGCAAATCACCAGGAAATGTCTGGTTTGGATAAGATGCAGAAAGTGGCACCAGGCTGCCTTGTTCAAGAGAGGCTAGAGTTTTTCTGAGAGTTGTTCTTGGTGCTTCTTTCCAAAGGGAAGCTGGATGCAAGGTAAGATGACAGTAAGGCAACTAGGCAGTGACTGCTCAAGGAACATCACATAGTGCTAACAAGTGGAATCTGTCCCACAACCGGATTGCAAAGGCAACTCTCCCATTCAGGCTTTGTTGTTTAATTCCCTTGGTGTCAGGAGGTGAGCACATTCAGGGTGGCTGATGGGAACAAGTGGATGGATGTGGGAACTGGTGAGAAGCAGCAGCTGGCTGAAGTGCCCAGGATTCTTTCTTTTTACTCAGGGGGTCCCATCCTGGGACCATTAACCAATAGGCCATAAACAAATTGATATCGGAAAATGTGGCTGGAAGCTCCCTGATTAGTGAGGGTGAATGGGGAATGAAAGACAAAGTGAAAGTGTGATTTAACAGTTCCACAAGCAATTTCCATTGCCACCTCTGAGGGATTAGGATGTGTGGAATAGGCTAAAAAAAAAAAAAAAGAGGAGGAGCTCCCCCCCGCTTTGTTCTGTGGGCTGGAGGATAATAAAACGGCAGGAGAGGCAGTGCGACTGGTTAGGGATTTCACAGACTGCTATTTGATGCAGTTTAAGGAGCCCTTCTGCTATTGTTGCAGTTAAAATGGGAAGCGGAACTGTTCTCCATTTGCAAAAATCTCCAGCGTCCTCAGGAAGAGGGCTGAGAGCAAAAGGCTATTAAGATGGTAATGCTGCCCCATTTGGAGGAGTGTATCAAAATCCTCTTTGTCAATGTAAATTGCTGCTCTGTTTCCCTGGTATCTTTGCATCTCATGGCCTCAGTGCAAGCACAGAAATTTTTGGAGGAGACCCTTGTGAAGGCAGAACTACTTCTCTTTTATTGTCAGAGGAGATCTCCAGGCTGCCCAAGGGTCCCTTGGAGAAAACTTTGCTTTTATAAAGTGTTCAGGGATGAAGAGAACCCATTTATGCACTCACTCTTTTATTTTCACTTTCAGACTAGAGAAATGAAATGTGATGATTGAAAAGCAAGATTGGACAGTCAGAAATTTAGCAAGAAAAGTCTTCAGCCTCCTCTTTTCATTGCTTCAGATTGCTTTGTGCTATAGAGGGAGTGGACTGCAACCCCAAAAATACCCTCAGTTGCCTTTACATTGCAATGCAATGTCGTGTTATGTTCTGCCATGCTGTACAGTGTCATTCTTTGATGAACGTGAATTGTGAGTGCAGAATCCAGTCTGACAGCCAATCTCTATTTTGTAGAGATCTTAGATAAAAAGGCAGATACCTGGATCTAAGCACTGCAGAATATTGGAAGGTTTACTGACAGCTTGTGTTTGCTATTCTAAGAACTTGCTGTCGCTTCCCTGTTTCAATATACCAGTTGCAGTGAGTGAAGTCACACCATTAAAGAGAAGAGTAAAATTAAAAGAGCTCCACATCTACTAATAGTGCCAGTTGTAAGATGATATTTCTCATTTGCTATGATATAATTTCTGTTTTGACAGGAAATTACTAGCTGGTAATTCTGTACTGGTATAACAGTCAGAAGAAATGTTGAGCTGCTCTTGCCTAATTGTAGTTTCATGGAAGTTGAATGTAGCACATGCTGGGTTAGGCCTGCTGAACTAGAAGATGCTATTTAGCACACACATATGTGAAAAAGATAGGCTGAAGGAAGCTGATTTGAAGCTGTATTCTGTAGGTGATCATCCAAGTCTAGCTTTAACAGCAGCAGTATTCTGGGGTATAAATACAAACTAGCAACAAGCCTAGCTGTTATCTACCAACAGCTCAGCTGTTTGTGGAAGTCTTGTTCCATCTTACTTTAGCAAATGCCTTCTGTGACCAAGAGGATGGTGCTGCAGAAGGAGACAGGGACGCAGTGGCTGTTTGCCAGCTGAGGGGTCTATTGGGTCTGAATGCTTTAACTAAGTGATTAACATTGGAAAAAACTCAGAAGCACTGAAAACATAAGGCAAATTATATCAGTGAGCTAGGACTTCCTTTTAATTAATGATGTATTTTCAGTTTCATAGGGTTTAAAGATGGATAGAATTATCAGTTCACCCAAACCACCCTCCCATATATCATATATGTTTCTTTCAGGTACTTGATAACTTTGTTGCACTAAATAATTTCTTCTAGAAAAGTAATCACTATTATTTGCAGACATAAAGAAATGTGAGTTCCTAGTTTGCCTTGGCAGAGTTTTCAAGTTTTAGCTACCTTGCTGCAAAACCCTTGTTCTGTATTTCAGATTAGAATTTGTCTGCCTTCAGCTTTTGGCCTCAGTTCTTGTCATGACCTTCAGTGTTTAAAAAAGCACTGTTGCTGTAAAATGGTTGCCATTTTTTCATGAGTGTATTTGGCATTATGATTTATCTTGCTATGCTTTACTCTTCCTTTTTGAAAGAAAGGTATCACTAGCTGTAAATCTAACCTCAAAATTTTGTGTCTCCTGCTGTCTGGCTTCCCTCACTGCTCAAAGAAAGAATAAAACACCTTGTATTGCTAAAGGGAAGAGTTTTGGGGTTGTGCCATAGGGCTGGATAATTAGTTGATTAATCCACCCTTTCTGCTGCCCTCTTTTCCACTGCACACAACCTTTCTGAACACAAACGGGCTCACCTTGCATGTAATGTGCTATTGAGGCAGGTAACTTATTATATAAGTTATATATGTAGAAACAAAAGAATATGGTACTTGGATGAGTCTCTTAAGTTTCACAGTAAAGGAAAAGATCTAGTAACAGCTAAATCTCGGGAAACCTTGGTACATTACGTTTCATTTGTCACTAAGGTAATGAAAGAGGCTCATTTTGATCTCAAAATAGCATTGGGTTGGGGTTTGTAGCTGCATGGCAAACTGTCTCCAAAGTACTATAACTAATTTCTATGGCTGAAGCAAGTGAAAAGTGCCTCATTTTATTTTGTAAAGAAACAAGTAGTAAGGTAGAAAAGGAATTCTGAAAGAAAGGGCAGCATTATTTGTATTGTATTGTGTGGGTTTGAACAGTGAAAGACAATGATTTACTGCTTCAAAAGCTTTTATTCAATTGAAGAACTGTAACTATAAAGTGACCTTTGTCTGTAGCAACATGGATATAATCTGTAAAATGAAGCAGGGTTGTACTTGATGTGTGAATGGGTGGAAGACAGATTAATGGGAATAGAGTTGTGCATTGCTATTGAGATGGTAAAAGATTTGCAGTGCCACTGGTGATTTCCAGCCCTATTGGAGGGATAAAGATGAACTGATCATTGTTAGGATCTCTGTGGGGTGGAACCATTTTTGCTGTATTCCCCACAGGACACTGAAAGTCTCATGCTATTTCTAACAGGTTTGTAATAATGAGAGCAAAGAAGCACTATCAGTTTGTAGGTTAAGTCCATCCTGGGAGTAAGGAAGAAAAAATAAGACTGCCATCATCCCAGTGCCAGCAACATCACCCACACAGATATAGCTGACATCAGTGAAAATGTCCTTTTGTTCAGGCAATCCAGGCCTTTTGAGGAGTGGCCCAGGAATGGTGTTTGCTTGGGTGAGGGTGTCTTCATTAGACAGGTTTGTGGGAATTGCTCTACTGCTCTGCAGCAGCACTGCCAAAGCCTTGTTGGAGCTGCCAAACTCCACAGCTGTAAAATGAAGGAGGGCAGAGAAATAGAGCACAGATGCAAAACTAACTAAAAATGTTAATGATGAGAAATGGAAGGAAAGCGTTTTAACGGTGAAGGAAGACTAGAGGCATCTTGGGTTTAGATCCAGTAGAATCCAAATAAACTGTCATTTCAATAAAATTAAATATTTCTCTCTGCAAACATGACCTTTCACATAGTAGCATAGTAGATAGGCAGTAGATTGGTAAAGTTTCTGGCCTAAAAATTATTTTTTCCTGTGAGCTTAACTTGTGAGAAGATATTATGCTGGATAAATCCAGTTTAGCACAGTGTTTTGAATTACCTGCTTATTTCTAAGGATGTGTGTAAAGATACTGAAGATACAGTATTGCTGTCTTGCACTGAAAGCCAAACATGTCCCTAAATGCTTTACTAGATTTCAACTGAAGTGCCAGCATTTAATTTGCCTGAAGTTCTACTAAATGTAATACGAAAAAAAGCTTTAGTGCAAGTGGTGTGCCAAATCTGTTCTCATTTACACAAGTGTGAATCAAAACTAATTTCTTTTAATCCAGTGTTGTCAAAACAATGAGCTGAAGAGTCTGTTCCTCTCCTTTCAAGGCTGGCATAGGCTTCCTGGGACAAAATGATCTCACTTCAGAGAAATCTTCTCCTTACCAGCCTCTCTGTAATGAATTCCTGATCAAAGTGGGCTGCTCCCCTGGGTTTTCAGCATAGTGCTAAAGCAAATGGCCTTTTTTCCAAAAGGCTTTTAACATAAGTGTAATTATCTGTTGATTAGAGGTAGTGTCTGTGATTTGTGACAATATATTGTTCTGGGAACTGAACATTGTCATGGAAGACTAAGACTTTACTAGTAATAGCCTGGATTTAATGTAGATGTTACATCTTTCAAGCTACAGAGTTTTAAAATAAGGTCAAATGTACCTAAAATGGACTTAATGTTCTTAAGTGAACACATTCATGAGTAGGAAGCCAAATAAATGTCTGTTCAAAAACATGTTTTCCAGCCAGAGTAAAGTCTCATGCTTTTGTGTGCAGCTTATGAAAGTAAAAGACAGTTAAGTCTCACTGTGATATTTTCTTTTCTCACATAGGCCCAACTAAGTTTCTTTTGCTACCAAAGGTTATGTCTGTACTGGCTTCACCACTAACATGTTTGGTGAAGCCATCACTGATGTCATTTGATCTTGTGAAAATATAGTTAGCAATAGAGGACTATGACCCAAATTACTTACCCTTGGTAATACATGCAACTTTTCTTTTGCTATAGCAATTTAGATATTACTAAAATCTTGTAAAATCCCTAAGTGTACAGCCTGTTTTCCAAAAAGAAATGCTGGACACTTGATTGTTCCCTCCTCTTCAGAGATCCAAGAGCTACCTACAGTTTAAACTCTGGAAGTCTCCAGAGTACAATTCTGTGTAGGCAAGCACACTTGAATAGCATTTCATCTAAACTAGAAGACTTTGCCTGAAGAGAGGCTTACTGGCACTTTACAAATAGGGTTTCCACTGCTTTGACCCCAGTGCTGTTTTTCTTTGAAACTTTCTCCATGTTTTGAGAATTAACTCACCCCAAACAACTTCATGTATCTCTGCATCTGATGTGTTGACTTGCCCTGTCACAGATTTAAATTATCTTCTCATATAATCTTACATATATCTTGATAAGATGGAATAGGAATATATAGCACTTTTCTTAGAAACAGGCACATGTGATAAAACCTCTCAGCAAACAGTGGTTTACTTCAAATGCTCTCATTACAGTCATTCTCTAAAATTCATAATACTGGGCTGTTACTGTAAAGTATTTTCTGCATTGTTCCTTTGAATGTGAGCACTGCTCCTCAGTGTTCATGTTGTAATGAAACCAAACCTGGTCCTTTGTCATTCAGTTCTGTGAAGACCCCTGGAAAACTTTTGAGATTAAATTGCAGGGCCAGATTGAGTTAAAGAAGCATTACAGGGATAAGAGAGGCAACAAGATTAGTCAGAAGTTTGCTAGAGTGTAGTGTATCAGCTCAGGCTGTTCCTTGGTTTGCTGCCTGAGTAACCCTTGAGGGTCTAGAGCACATAGGCAAGACAGCACAAGCCTGCAGGGGTGAAGAGGAAGCAAAGGCAAATGATGCTACAATTAACAGTTCAACAAAAGGTGTTGTTGAAAAAATTTTACTTTATTGTCCACTGAATCTCATTTTCATTTAAACTTCCTAGTTTTCAAACTACAGAAACATTCCTCCATACAATCCAATGCTCTGTTAAAGTGCACTTCCCAGAAGCAGAAGCTGAGATGTAAGGAGAAACATTTCTAGAAAATGCTGGGGAATATTAGAGTCTGAATAGTCTGAACTCAGTGCTGTGTGCTATTGTGGAGACCTCAGCTGAGATATGCCTTATGATACAGTGGATAAGCAGGCTTAGAATAAGCAGGTTGAAATCCAAAGTTGTGAACACCAAATGTTGCATTGGTGAAGATGTTCTGAGTGAATTTAGGGATGGGATGATATTCTTTCTTAGTAGCATGTATAAATATTGCATTTCTCCTTCAGGCTGCATATGCTTGATGAAGGACTTCAGTCTTGAGGCATGACAGGTAGGAACGGCACACCACATTTTTTACTTTTCTTCATGCTATATTTGTGCTGTGAGTGAATTACCCAAAACAAAGTATTGGGCAGCCAGGCACATACATTGCAGCTGTGAGTCCTAGCTGTGAGCTAGACCATATCCTGTCTGCTGTGGCATTTGCTGAAGTCCACAGAGAAGCAGAACATCCTGTTTGCTTAATTTTCTTTTGTCTGCCCCATACCAGCACAGGGAGAATATTACTCTATATCTTTCCTCTTCTGCCCTGAAATTGGATCACAGCACTCATGATCATGTTCAATAGCTGGAAATGCTGAGGATATCCGATTGCTGAGGTCTCTTATTTTAAACACCACATGCCAGGAAAAGTATGTGGGATCCCACCAGCTTAGCACTGGAGGGTGCAGGATGCATCAACAGGAAAACCAAACAAAACATGAAGTGAAATTCATTTAAAAAGGGAAGGGACTCATAGACCACCAATCAGCAGTGTTTAAACTCTTCATATCTACACAATAGGCCTTTTATTTTCCCTCAGTTCTTCTCAATATGCAAACTATCTTAAACTGATCTTTAGAGCTGCAGCTGTCACCAAAGGCAGTGGGACCTGTAGCTGCTCATTACCTTTGAAAATCAACCCAATGTATTCTAATGTAGTAGTAAAAGCCAAAAGCACTTAATCAGTATGGTTAAAGCATAACTTTGATAGTTCTGTTATGTGATCCTGGCCACCTTCATGTTTGATGCAGAGGCAGGGCCTCATGCAGAGCACAAAGCTCAAAGGTATGTTGTTTCTTCTTTGCCTTTCAGCCTTCCTTCCTTCCCCTACAGTTCTGTTGCCTTGCTTCATCACTGCAGGCCTTCCACCTGAGTAACACTGGATAGGACTTTGTTAGAGTTTAGCAGAGGTAACTTTTATTCATCCAGAATACTTTCTTTTCCTTGGGAAACAGGTTTTCTTCCCCTCTTTCTCTCAAATGTGTGTTAGGTTGAACTGGGGAATGAGTGGTCACACAACTGACCCATAGCCAAGTGGGCCAATTTGGCTAGCAGTATAAGATAGCAGCAGAAAGGATGGGCAGCCACCTGAGTCACAGTTTGATTTTCTTCTGGAAGACTTGTTGAGCCCTAGGAAAAGTTCCTAAGTAATGGATAAAAGTCAGAGCAAGTCCTGATTAGTATAGAATGAACTAAATTACACTGTCACATCTGAGCACAAAGGGAGTAATGTGTCCCTCAAGCTGGTCCCAGCTGCCTGGGCTCAGGAAGGACACCATTTACTGCTCTATCACTTAAGGGCACAGGAAAACTTAATACACAAGCTGAATTTGCAAACTCAAGGCCTCTTCTGGCAGAAGGGGCAAGAGAGCTTGCCCACTGAGGGCTGCAGCCAACAGCATGGCATTAATTTACAGGGAAAGCTCATTTAACTGACCTTCTGTTACTGTTTGCCACAGACTGGAAGCTTTCTCAATTTGTTGGGTGTCTTTTTTTTTTTTTTTTTTCATAGTGCCACATATTGTTGGTAAAATATGGAAACTTGAAAACAAAGGAAGTAGAGATAACGTTGATCTTGAAACACCAGCAATTGAAAAGACCATTCAGAGTTTCCTTTAAAACAAAACCAAGGGGTAAGATAATGCTAACCAGGGCTGGGTGCCCAAGAGAGCATCATAATGAAGCATCCACTGTTATTGTTCAACTCAGTGTTTGTTCTTCATGTGAACAAAAGGAAGGAAGAGCTCTGCTATCAGGCTGGAGAGGAAGGAGTCTTTGTTGCCCTTGGCTACCCTAACTTTAAATGTGAGGAAGCACAGGGCACTGCAACATAACCTTTCTGCAGTATTAGATGAGGAAAATTGATAGTTCAGGAGGTTAAGGGCGGACACTCTGTTTATCTAAAGACTAGGCTTCCCTTTCATGACAGCCTCAAATCAGGTATGTCAGTGCTAGTATTTATTTAGGTCACGTGAGGGTTTTCAACCCTGGTACTTCTTTGCTGCTTCTCTGCCATTTGATTCTTCCTGTGTGTTGTTGCTCATAGGAGCAGTAAGAGATGCCATTTCCTTATTGAATGTGACAGGCACCCAGTGTCCTGAGTGTAAAGTTCAGTCATGTTGCTGAATGTGTCTGCTAGAGACTGAGTCAGGTTTACTGTACTTTTCTGCTGCTTCTCCACCCATAGATTTGTCTGCTGAAGTGGCAGAATTCCTGCTGTACCTCTCCCCATCTTTCAAGTCATGAGGATGACACACTGTCAGATCAGTGATAAAGTTTACCATGCTCAGAACCATTGTTTCAGATTTTTGGATGACTCAGGCAATGATTGTGTCATCAGCTAACCTCAGGTTAGAATTTAAAGATACCCCTGCAATCATGAAATTCTGCTTAGCTTGCCTGTGTGTTAGTCCTACTCTGGCTTTGTCTAGTCCATGTACTATCTCTGCATACCAAGAGACACTGGAGAAACAGATTTGCATCCCATTAGAGGCAATGCTGTGGTGGTGGGATGTTTGAAAAATGTAGGTGTGTATTTTGATTCTGATATACAGAGTTCATTCCTTGCATATGATGCTTTGAAATTTCTGGACAGAAAATAATAGCAGCCCACAAATACATATCAGCTTTGTCTCCCATTCAAGGTGCATCCCTGCATTGATGTCCTGTTAATTCAAGGTTACCATGGTGCATGATCTACAAAATGACACTTCCACTTCCATGTTAGTCTGTTTCCATTATCCCAAGATCTAATTGTTCTCACAACTGTATGTTTTGTAAAAGTTCTACCAACATTACTGTAGACAAAGAAAGAACATTAATTAGATAAAATAGCCTTTGTTTAATGCAAGTGATCTGAGGGCTTGGTGATTTGTCAGAGTGAAAGCATTTGGTAAGAATGCAAAGAGAATGGGGAGAATCCCATGAAACCACTGAGACAGTCAAGTGTAAAAAATATTCTTTAAAGTGTCATAGTACATCAACTATATACCATTGAAGGCAGGAGAATTAGGGACAGACTCAAATTAGATATTTGAGGTATGATCAATTTGTGTGTAAAACCATGCTGGATACAGGAAGAAATAAATACCATACTACATTGTTGGTATTGTGGCCCTGTAAAAGCACTAAGTTCAACACAGAAAATGAAAAAAAACTCTGAACGTACTGGGAAATGCTGAAAATCCGGATGGGCCAGTGGGGGAATGATTGCCTGTACTTAGTTTTCTTACATTACTAGCATCTTGAAGTGTGGTGGTTCTTTGAAGAAAAGAATTCCAAGATTAGATTTAGCACACTTTAGTCAAGCCACAGCAAGTATACTCAGTTTACAAATACAAAGGTTTTGTGTTTGTTTTGTTTTCTTAATTATCAACCCTAGAAATTATTTGTTTCTTAAAAGCTGAAAGGACTTCTCACATCATCATCGTGAGTGGTTTTAATTGAATAAATTGTGTCTTTGCCAGTTTAAACAGTTGTCTTCAGTTAGGCCAGTCATGGTGGCTTATGTATACAGTTACAGTCTTTGTACTTGGGTGATAAAATAAATCTGAAGAAGCATGGAAGAAATAGAAATTACTTAGGGTTTTGGTGACCCTTTTGCTGAGCCGAGCTAGAAAGGCTGAGTAATTAACATTCCTTAGTGTGGTTGAAGACAATAGATGGGTCTCTGAGTACTATCAGGGAACAATTATCTTCAATAAAATAGGTGCTGGTTTGATGCATCTGTAATTAGAACTGCTTACCACTGTGGAAAGGGATTCCTTTCCATCTTAGAGCTAGAGGGGTTGGCAAAAACACCTTTGGGATGAAACTAGAGCATTTTTCTGAAAGGTTTCTTGGGTAAAGGACAACCCCATGACTTTATATAAACTGTTTTTATGACCATCCGTATCTATCTATAATAATTTTAACCTGCAGAAGATGTAAAAAACCATGTAGCAGATACAAGAGGATTAGAAGCCTGCTATCAAAGCCATACCTGATGGAATTGTTTTTTGTTGGAACAGTGTCTTTGACAGCCTTAAGCAGTGGTTTTAATTGAGAGTGAAGGTCCCATTATAATAGATATGATGGGTGGCAGTGGATAAGGCCATGATCTAACTGGAAAGAAGAGGGGAATCACAGGCAGCAGAGTTCTGTGTTGCACTGCAGCAGTACATGTCTTGCAGGTCATTAGTGGAAGGGGGTAGGCTAAGCCGTTGCAGCATTCCCCTTCCCACTGCCTCATCTTTATACCTGTTTGGAAGGCTAATACAATACCATTTTACAACACAAATCAAAAGACAACACTTTGATACAATGAAATTAGGTGTGATTTCTTCCTTTTCCTTGGATAGAGACTTACTGAACCATGGGCATGGGGAGAGAGGTGCAATCCTTATGTGCCTCCTCTAATGAGTTTTCTCACTAATGCACTTGACTTGATAACAGAACAGTTTGCTGTAGGAGAAGGCTGAATTCTGCCTGTGCACTGGAATCCATTTATAAAAGAATCCTGTTAAAAAGAGTAAACCTGTTATAGGGAAGAAATCAAGTGAACTGGTCTGACAAAAGAAACAAGAATACAATGTTAGTGAAAAACTGTTTTTTAAAGAATCAAAATAGTTTTGTTTCCACAAGCTAGCAAGGAGGATATTGGTTGCTACAGCAGGAGTCTAATGGCATCAGACTCACCAGCCTGGTTGTTTATTTGTAGGGATATGTTCAGTGAACATTTCAAGCACTCCAGGAAGAAAAGAGAGACTGAGGGCTTAGCTATTTTTTTTATTAACATTTTCTTTCCAATAGAATCAAACTGAAGAAGACAACAGATAAATCCTGATTTAACTTTATTATTAGTTGTTGAGATATGCATTTGTCAGAAGAAATGAGAAACAGATTACACCAGCAAACACATCTGGCCTTAGAGTGGCCTTCAAGTGATCCAAAAAGAAGCACAAAATATGGAGTTGTTTACAGCCAGGCACTTAAAATCCCACACAGCTGCAAGGGTGAGAGGCAGCAGAATAAACTCTCAAGACAAGCTGACAACAGCTCCACTGCCGGAGTGCCCCTTTTGCAGATGAGACAACAACAGATGAAGAAATCTTGAGAATGACCCAGAGCAGTGCTCATTAGTGAATGAAGCACAGGCAGGAAATGGGACAAGATTCCTTTTGTCATAGTTTTTCACCCAGCTGTCTGCCTGTCCCACAGCCACCCACATGCAATCAAATATAGTCATAGTCAACCTCCAGAAAAGTTATACAAATAAAACCTCCACTGATTGCATACAGACTCCTTCCAAATTAGGTCTGCCCCATTAGCAAGGAATGAAAAATTACTATGTTTAATCTAGGCACGTTTATCATTGCAATTGATACTTATTAGGAGGGGTTGTATTCAGGTAAATCTGATAGAACCATGTGATTCTTCTTACTGATGTCATCTAGATATCTGTTTCTCTGCATATTTGCTATTTATTATTGATTTACTAGCACTTTTACTACATTTGTTTTGTTTCCTTCTTATGGCAAGCTGTGATTTTTACTTTATGCAGGTATAAACTCTCTTTGTGTTAAACAGATGTGTGCAATTCCCAAAATGAGAACATTAACAAGCAGAGAAAAACATTTCTGGACTTCTGAAATGGAATATGTGGAATCAAATGCTATTTTGAGATTTTTAAGTTATCATAATGACGTTGAGACTCCAGCTTCTTTGGGACCTTTCCTTTGTGTGTGCAGCTCACTTAACATCTTGCTCATAGGCTATAAAAAACATTTTGTTTTTCTTGTGGATTGAATGCAGTTTTTTACCTATACTTTTCACCTAGAGTTAAATAACAGAAGTCTGTTACAGAGGATTCTGTAACTCTTGTTTTTCCAAATGGCAGCCATCCTTGCTCTCTTCCAGGAGACACCTGTCTGTAGGATACTGTGAGTAGTTACATTCTCCTCCCATGCTGTTCATTGTGCCTTCATGTTTGGCTTTGCTGCTCAGCTGCAGTGGCCATTTTTAAATGGAGCAGTTGTCTATGAGCTGTTCATGAGATTCTTCTAAATAGAGACTTTGAACACAGCAGCACTGAGATTGAGCATTGATAAAAATGAGTGTCACATTTGTAACCTATAGCAATTATTTTTAAAATCATGGATTCGTGCAGTCTTGGGCCATGCAGTGTGTAGAGTTCTAGAGTGACGTTAAGCAGACAGAAAATTCAAGTTGTCATTGAAAAAAAGCCCAGCCCCTTCCCACCCAAAATTATGTTAGCACCAATCTGAGACAACTCAGGTCAGCATCTCTGTTTAGAAAGCCCACCTGAATCAGCCCATGTGAGTATCATGGCATTCTTTCACATTCTAGATGATCTACAAGGAGCTAGCCTGAGACCAACTTATTCCACCCTATCTACCACAGACCTCAGACACAAAAAGGTCATAATTGCTAATCAAAGTGATTTTATATTTAATGGGGAGGGGTTCCTGCAAACTATCAGAACACTCATTGAGGCATCTGGTTTGTTGCTTTTGGAGTCCCATTAATATCTCTTCGGTGTTGTTACTATGGTAATGGTAGCTATCAGACATTACTGCATCTCCTCTTACCACTGTGTCTGGGTGCAGTATCACTAGAGCTTTTAGTTGTGTATTTTTCTCCCTACATCTCTCATTTCTCATCTTTATTTGAATCACAGTCTTGTTCAGCAGGTCAGCTAATGGAGAGCAGATTTTTTTACTCATTCTAGTTCTTTTTTTCCCTTTTCTTTCTATTTATATAACACACAATTTGTAATCTTTTTAAAACCAAAGAAGAGAGAAGTCTTGAGTTCATCTAGATTAAAATCAGCTGCAGCCTATTAATGGACTCAGCCCAAGACTGAGACTTTAGGAAACAAAAACACTGGACTAAATTATACTGAACTGGCCTCTGTCTCCTGGTGAGGGGATTCATATAGCGAGAGGAAAGGGGAAAAGGGGGGTAAAGGGAGAGGATCTCCATGTGGTTTTAATTCATTTTGATTCTCTTCCTGAAGCTAATTTACCCAACACAAAGGCTCTGTAGTGGGCAGCCAGCTTTTTAGAAGTTTGGCTTTCACTGATAAACAACTCAGTTCCTGTTCTGAAGGTCTAAGATAGCTCAGACCTGTGTGTAATCAGCCAAGGTTTAATGTGAGTATTTTGGTACAGGGTATTTCAATTACATATTAGAGTCCTTTCATCATCTGTCAGAGTGTATCCTGAAGACTCTCAGATAATTGATCTAACTCTTCCATTCATTCTGTCCCCAGAAACAGACAGTGAATTGTCTCATTGAAGAATCAGAATAGCAGACACATGGGCCAAAGTAAGTCAAGCCAAAAGTGCTTCCACTGGCGTGGCACTCACAGAAGGCAGCTCTGAGCTTCTTCTGGGCATAGGAGCCTTTGCCACTGAAGTAGCAATGTACTGTTCTCTGCTAAAGGGAAAATACTCGTTGATTCTCTTCATCCCCTTTGTCATTAAATCTTTTTTATTGCATTCTTAGTCCCATTACTGCATGTAGTCCTCTAGCAACATGCAACAAGTTATGTCTGTGCCCTAAAAAAGCCAGACAGTGGGTGGAGAACTGAAGCAAACAGTAAATCATTAACTGGAAATTACTTGATTAATTATGTTAGGCCCAGATTGTCTTTGGTTACAGTTTTCATGTAGTTAGTGACAATAACTTGTAATCTAAACAAAACTAGAAGGCAAATGGGGAGATTAATGAAGGGACTGAGATGGAGGAGGGAGTGGAACTGGGCCTTGGAAGGAAGGGCTGGCTTGAGACAATAGCTGTGCATGTATGGCTTCCCAATGCTTCAGTCTCATGTGCAAATATTTGTTATGGGAAATGAGTATATGCCTGGCCCAAATCTATCACTGGCTAATAAGCCACAACAATCAACACCAGTTATCACTGCTCTATTAAATGTGCCCTAGGAATGAGTAACATCAAAGAAAATAGTTTTAAGATTGAGGTCTGGGGATATCTGGCTTCAACTGCTAATTCTTGCTGGTTTTGTGTAATAATGGACAAAAGAATTTCACCATGTCCTGTTTTCAATCTTCTAATTTACAGAGATGCTGAAATGTTCAGCATTATATGAAGGACACGCCATTTCTAGTGCTTCATTCTATATACATATAATCCAGTTACTGCATAGTTGTCCAGGAAGCCTTATATGTCCTTATCTGGGCATATTTTTCCAAAGTGAATTTTGCATTTTCATGGCTTTCCTGCTTTATGAGTCAGTTCAAGCAAAGGTTTAAATACAGAGAGAATCCCTTATACTTTGCTTGACAAATGATTTCTCACATTTATAACAGGTCATCAGCAGACTAGATTGAGTGGGACATGGTTTTTCCATGGGATTCTCCTGTAGTCCTTCCTTTTCCTAAGCACATGCTCTACCTCTCCTATCATCCCCAGTTCACCTCCTGTGTGCCACAGTGCTCTGAGAACAGGCCAGAGCTGCTGCAAAGCTTTCAGGAATTAGACAGGGTTTTTTAAGGATAAATCAAATTTGAGTTGATGTACTGGAAACCTTCTTAGCATTTCCTGCCTGTATTTCTTCTTTCCAAAACTTAAGTCATGATGTAGCTGAAATAAAGTGGCCTGAAGGCTTTTGGATACTATAAGGTGTACTGCACTATTGCACTTTTTCCCTTGGCCTTCCTCAAATGCTGCTAGAAGCAGATTGGTTTGCTATCCGTTTTAGTTACTTTGTTTTATTCTTCTATTTTATTCTGTAAGTAAGTCTGTTATTTGTCTAATGCTCAGACAGATCACTTTCTTCCCTCACCCCAACCTGTTAGATATGGACAACTCCAACAGAAGTGGTTAAAACTTTATTCAGAAATAACTGGAAGTAATTAGCCATCTAGGACTTGGGCAGATTTATTTAAGGCTCAAAGTAACCTAATAGTATTTTGAGAGAGTAAACTTAATTTTGGATGGCTTTGGATGACTTTTGTAAGAAGAAACCTGTTTTTTGTATTCTTTACACACACACGGACCCCAACAAAAACAAAGTAAAATAAACAGATGTATGCTTTTACCATTCCACATGCTTTGAGCAACAGCTAGAAAATTACCAGAGAAATAATTACAGTAGTTTGATATAGTAAAAATTGTGTAAGTAACATTGGCTTACAGTAAGCTTCGCATGTTAGGATATGCTTCCTCTGTTGACAAAGATACCATATTCATCCCCAACACTTTAAGAAGCAGAGCTGCACTTCTCATTGCCCTAATCTCCCCATTTGTGGCATCTGTTCCCATGATTCCCTTTGTCTTGTGAGGTCCAGACCCTGCACAGCCTGTGTCTTTTTGTAGTCTTTTGTTTTTAGCAATTACTAAACAAAGCAGTATTTAACTGTAGCCTTATTTAGCTTGAAAGGAAATGCAGTGCTAGAGCAACCAGTTTCAATAGGTTTTAACCAAAGACATAACAAAAAGCCATAGTCTTTTTTGATTTTAACTTGAAGAAACAAGATGGTTCAAACAAAAAACTTATGAGAAGGATGGGGCTCAGTCATTTCAAGACATTAAGCTATGACATAATTTTGAGAAACCTATTTTAGTGTGTTTGCAGACTTGGGCTACTTATATTACTTACTCAACATAAAAGTTGTCATCACAACTGTAAAGCTAGAAATGCACTTTTGAAAAAGAGAGAAAAGATTTTAGAGCACAATATTCAGTTACCATGAAAAAAGTTTTATCTTGATATTCTACTCTGACTGTCCAATTTGATCCTTTGCTGTCATACAAAGTTGGTAAGGTGTTGATTCTGGAGATTCCCAGGGATCTGGTACAGCAGAAATGATGTGTTATTACCAGACTAAGCTCTAGTCACCTGTGCACTGTTAAGGGCCTACAATATTTGATCACATTTTACCTGTAGAGAGGAAAAAAATCTCAACATTTTTTCAGTTTTCAACTACAAAAAGTTCTCTACGTAGAGGAAGAAAACGAAGAGAGAGAGAGAGAGAGACATCCTGCTTTCATGTTCTTCTCATGGTCCTGTAGCTGGGGCACAAGCTCATAGGCAGCCACACGTGCCAGGGCACCCAGAGCTCAGTGCTCTTGTGCACACGTGCACTTACGTGACTCAGACTAAGTTTCACTCCTCTGCTCTGGTGGCTGGTACAGGACAGGAAGCAGGGCCCGCTGGGAAGATTTATTTTAAGCAGTTGTTGTATGATTTTGGTTCCTTTTGGCTGCAGTGTTCATTGTAAGCATAGAGCTGCTCTCTTGGGGATGCTCTGTGTGAGCTGTGTGGCTGTCATTGTTTCTCATTTGCCCTGCTGTGCTCCAAATTTAGTGTGGTTTCAGAGTACTCTGCTGATGTGTCAAGCTCCTTGGGTTCCACTTCTCAGATAACCAGGAGTAGTTCATCCTGGCTGCTGTCAAACTGTTCAAATTTCTTTAAAATATTCCTGCTAGTGTAACAGTCTACCAGTATTTCACCATGAAACATATATTCTTTAGGGAGCTTCTGCATCTGTGGTAATCTGGAGAAGCCATGGGCATAAGCTGCTATACAAGGTGTACATGTGCTCGTAGTCTGAAACTAAACTTAAGAATAAAAGGCAGAATAATATACATCAGCATCCTGTAATATGATAGGGGTTTTACAGAAATTCAGTTTGGAGGATATTTATAGTCATTGCCATACTTTGCCTGGGATCCTTTTTAATAGTTTCTGAAATTAGATGGCTTTATTGTTTAGACAGCTCCAAGAAATAAAATTGTTCTTAGTTTGGGAGTTTTGCTGCTGGTTTTTCTCTTGCAGCTGTTGAGGAACAGGCTACAAGTTCTTCCTTATCACTTCTGCCTGGTGGGTGAACATTGCATTTGAAGTATTTTCATTTTGCTTTTAGTGTGTTGGGGGACATTGGCATACAGCCTAAAGCAAAATGGTGGAGGAAAAATGAAGTTATTTGCTTTGGTCATCATCAGTTTTTAACAAAACTCAGATGGCTCTGGTGCATTTGCCATGAATTGGATGTACTGTACATTGTTTTCAAGATTTTCACGATGCTGGGCAGCACTTAATTTGTGGATCTTTGGTACACTCAAACTTCCAAGCAATATGGACTTCCAGTGTAGGTCAAATTCTCTTACACTTTCTGTCTTCCTTCATGCAGCACTTTCCACAGAAGTATTCCAATAGTATCAGATTGTTTCTTTTCATGAATTAAGAGTTCTAAAAATCTTTCTCATACTGTTCACAGAGAAACAGTCTAGTCAATGAAAGCAGAAATTGAAGAAGAGCTGACTGTTTGAGTAGAGCTTTGAGAATCCAGTCATGCTGGTTTTCTGAGTCTAGTTAGCATTTTACTTTGATGCTGTGTGTCCTGTACCTTCACCCTGTGAAGAGTGAATACGAAAGTAGAATGTTGGTGCTAGTCCAAAACTTTGTTTATAATTTGTTACCTGAATTTCACATAACTGTAAAACTGTGCTTGAGGTTCCAGAAGAGAAGTTTTCTTTTGAGCTTTTTGCTTTGATTTGGGTGGGATCTATCCAGAAAATGTCTTGTGGCATATTATTTGAATTTTTGCAGGTCTTTTTATCCACCAGGAAATAAATTTCCTGAAGTTCTGAGCCAGCAGAAGAAGGTGAAATAAGATAGAAGATGGTCATGTAGACAACTTCATGTTTGTTCAGAGGATTAGTCTTGAGATTTTTGCCAAGTTTCGTAGAAAAGTTTGGTCTGGCTCTGATGTAATCCACAGTGATTCATCTGCTTCCCACTGTCTCCCAAGAGGGTGAATCACACTGTATATCTCCAAGATGAACTGTCAACATACACTGACAGAGGTGTCATTCAGGTAAAGACCAATAAACAAAGTAAACTAGACAACATACTGTCCCGAGGTCAAACCTTTCCATGTAAGTGACAACTAGCAAATACATGCAAATGTCCTTTACTGGTTCTAGATTATCTGTTTTGTATTTCCTCTGCCTAGGAAAAGATGAGACTGAGAAGCAGACAAGAATAAGTTTCTTTCCTGATACTGAGCACCCTAGTCAGGAAGGTTATTTTCTTCTTCCTGCTGAGTCCCCTGGTATCTGTTTTTTTTTTCCTCAGATATTGCTCAGCAGTATCAGCTGGAAGAGATGGTTCTGTTTGGGATAAAACCTTATTTATTCCCCACCATTCCCTTTTTTCTTCTTTTTTTTATACTAGACTAGAAAACTATGTCATTTGAAGAATAAAAATCAATTTTCTATTTCTATATCTGATTTTCTCCCCAACCTTTTATCTATTGATTTGACTGATTTGCAGCCCTTCTTCCCCACCCTCCTTGCTGATAACTAATGGACTTTGGTACTAAGCCAGCCTTTCAGTGCACACACCACCATGCCAACAAGAGTGTGTGCAGCTATTCTGTCTGCTTTGGAAGCCTACAGATGCAGGCAGAGCTAGAACAATTCCTATATTGATCCTGCACTTGTCAGTTAATCTGTCATAAGGCATGGGAATCCTAGCCCTATGCACATCTGCCTGCATAACTGCAGGGGGAAAACCAATTCTCTGAAGCTCTCACCAGGAAACAAGAAAGCAAAGAGAAATGGGAGCTTGCTGGGAGAGAGGGCTGTAAGCTGCTGGGCCAGAGGGCCATGAGATTGCCTACCTGCTCCACCCTTTCCCCCTCACTCCTTTTCATCCTCCTGCAGGTCAGCAGGATCGGGTTTATGTTAGTGAACCATGAAGCTTATCAAATAAATGTTGCAGCAGCAGGTGTTTGGCTCTCTCCACAGGCCAAGTCTAACAAGGTTGATATTGTGTCTGTGGCCAAAGTAATGCAGTAATTACTTTTCTGGGCTTGGAACGCCCAAGAGATTTCTGGGAACCAGTTAGAAAAACAAACCTTGCTAAGAGCAGGGGATTTTTTAAAAGGAACAGTGGTTCTCTCTGTGCCAGAAGGAGAGGACAGGCATTTTGAGTGCAGCATCCAGCGTGGTGCCCCATCCCCTCATAGACTGCTCACATTACAGGGGCCTGGAACAGAGGCAAAGTGCCTGAGTTTTGTTGCTCATGTTGGGATGGGCAGCTGATTTTGGTCCATGGTGGCATGTGGAAAGGCAGCTGCTTCCTTTTAAGTCATTAATGTGTACTGTAAGAAGAGTGAACCCTGGATTTGGGGGACCTTTGAGTGTCTGCAATTCTATCTCTATAATTCAATTTGACTTATGTGTCAGGAGTTGCATAGCATAGCATTCCCACTGCTATCTGTTTCTTACTTTGTGCATTTCCCTTGTAAGCTCTGAATGCAGGTAATGAGTTACAGGTCATGATGCAGCCTAATTACCCTAGAGGCAGAATGAGATCTCACAGCACAGCTTTGCTGTGCCATGCCCCTTTATCTCAAGTAGTCCCTCTCAGGCCAGGGAGGAGAAAGTTAAAACAGCCTGTACAGTGATGACATTTAGAAACAGCAATCGCCATCATTCTTTTTGAAAGCATATTGATAGTTTAGGCCAAAACTTCTTCCCTGTAGCTGATTATTATATGTGAGAGTGTTACCATAATGTCATTTAAATCAACTTAAGTAATTGCAAAATGTCTTGAACTACTGGAAATTTCTTCTGTTGCTGTGTGGTTGTCCCGGAGACCAGAATTTGAAAGTGAGAAGAGGAAGAAAGCAAAACTGATTAGACATTCATAGGGTTGCACATTAGACTTGAACTTGGTATGTTTAAAAAATTACTTTTTTTATATAAAGAACCTATAAAATTCTTACTACCTATAAATAATTCTATAGGCATCCTTCTCTGCTGTTGAACCAAGCTACAAAGCAATGCCTTTGCAGTGATGAATGAATTTTCCCAAGCTAGGAAAGTTAGCATTTCATTAATGTCTGGCAATGCTTTTCCATCCCTACTGTTTATGTTAAGCTCTATTTTTACATATCACTTTGTGTTATGAAGACCTGATGCTTTGGTGGCGGTCCAAAGATACCACACCATTCACTCAGGGTTCTTCAGTGTTTCTTGCTAAACTGTTTTGCTCTTGGTAGGCTGTTCTGGGCTGTGTGAGTGTGCTGTGAAGCCCTGCTCACATGGTGAGTGCCATGGCATGCTAGCCCCCAGGGTTTAGTTTTGTGCCAGGAACGCTGCACGCTTGGAGGTGAGTGCTGTGGGCAGGTGAGACACCTGCTTCTTCAAAGCATTCAGTGACTTTCCATAAACACTGAGTGTAGCAAGTAGTGAAGAACTGCTGTACTAAGATTGCTGGAAGGCAAAGTAATGGAATTTGCCTCAGCATTATTGCATTAAGGGCAAACCTTGTCTGCTCTTGAAAAATGGCACCCGGGTTCCTTCCACAGCAATTTGCCCATTATAAATGCAATACAGATCAGCCAAAAATCAGGCAGTTTATGTATGATCTAAGATGGCCTAGATGGTGCTTATAAGCTCTCTGCTTTAATCTGGGACACATTTTTATGATATAGACAGTTTTTTTAACGTGGTACTTTAATTTGATTTTTATATTTATTGTTGGAATGCTTTTTAAGCATTTGAAAGGACATATGAATCAGCTTAACTAGAACAGATTTTTTTGTCGTGTATTCTGTAAACATTCAGGAATCATGTCTGAAAATTGTCATTTGGAGGAGGCATTGCTGCAGAATTTGGCCTACCTGCCTATCTGAGGTCTCAGATTCTGAAGGAAGATGAAGGCCCATATATTTCTTTTTCTATAAAAAGCAAAGAATAACTATGGCCAACTCTAATAAACCTCCACTGGAGAGAAGTGGATCAGCAAGAATCTGTTCAGGACTGAGTTGTATGGCAATGTTAAAGAGAGCCTGGAGGCATGTTAGGATTGGTGTTGCAGTGCCAGAACTATGTATGAGAACCTCACACATGACTTATCAGTGTTCACCTGAGTGTAACCAGACATGAACCAGAATATATTTGCTATTAATATTGCAGCTGGGATTTTTTTTTCTTTACTTTTGTGATTAGAAGAATGTGCCAGCTGTGTGCATGTGTGTCTTCTGGCAGTGGAGGGGTGACAGTGCTTACAGTTTCCATATGAAAGCAAGACCATGCCTTCTCTAGGCCCAAAACATTTACAAAAGTACTTCATAAAGCTTAAGAAAAAATGACAAAGAGGAAAATAAGTGGCAGTGGATTAGACCAAGGTATTTTATGTACTGTGATGTTTTGTATAGTCATCTGGAAGGAAATAGAAGAGATCTTTTGAAGATCATTGATTGGAAACAATCTTTATTACTGATCAAGTTTGCCTTTGTCAAAAAAGATGGCTATTTAAATATCAGGCATCTTTTATTCCCATGGTACAAAACTGATTCAAAGACTTGATCTGATAGATAAACTGTTAAATGGCTTGTTAGATTAGATAAGGGAGTTGGAATGTATTTGATGTTGAAATTACAACACTACATCTGAAATCTCTCCTCATCGATCAACTAGAAAAAGATATTACCTGAGTAATATAATGGGAGATCATCTGCATGTTGTGTAGTTTTCTGAAGGCTGGGGATTGGTTTTGACATTATTTTTGTATTTACTACTTTTTATCCTGAGTGGAAAAAAAATGTGTTGGCTATACAGAGATGAAAACATGTTGAAGTTTTCAGGTATTAGTAATGGACACCAGAGTTCTCACCTAACAGTCAGTTTACATTAAGATCTGGGCTACATCAGAAAGAAGAAAAAAGGACTGCTAACCAACCTAAGAGAGGTATTTCATTCCATTCTTTAATGGAGCAGATTATTCCTGGCCTCTTAATGTAGAAGTTGTCAACACAAATGGAATTACACAGAGCCCTGCAAAGACTCTCCTCTAATATAAAATACCTAATATTGTCCTTTTTTATCAGATTCCTGAAACAAGGTAATGATGTGACTTACTTGACAAGGATGCTAAAAGCACATCTACCACTGAAATTAATTAATTCTTTTTTCCTTGATTAAGAAGTTCTATTACTCCATGGCCCAGAATCATCAAACATATTTTTTCTGTACTGCATTTCCATTCATGGCTTATAGTCAAAACAGGAGCTTAAATCTCCATAATTAATCTTAAGCCCTTAATACACCATGTGATTTCTGACCCAGCAAGGGCTTGGATCTCACAGTAACATATGCAGCAACAAAGTGATATCAGTCTTCCTGTTTCATGTCTGAACCTGCCAAGAGCCACTATGGATACATGTCCAACACAATACCTTTGCAGTTGCTGAAGATGCTATCAGTGATTCTAGTGGGACTCCTAAAAATCAGAATTAAACAGTCCTCTTTCTTGAACTGTTGACAATTGATCATGAGGATGAAAAGGTTTTAGTTGTTATTTGGCTTTTCATTCAATTTTCCAACCCTGTGATGAGTAATGATAAACACTGACAGGTTATTACCACAGCATGTGTACATATTTTTTATTTGGGAGCCAGTCCTGACATGACTGGGAAGTATCTTTAAAGGCTGCCTAACTAGAGTTTCTCTTCTTCTGGGCAGCATTGTATTTTGAACTTTTAAGCATCATTTGAACACTCAGTGTTGCTTGAAAGACTTGGCATATCCATCCCAAGTCTTTTGCATCCTCAGCATGGGCGATTATTTTTTTAGAGATGCTTTCAATTAAAAAATTATAAAATCAGCCCTTGAAAAGTTTAGCATGAACTAATTTCAAGTGCTCATATATTCCAAAAAGTGAGTCTGAGGCAATGGTTGGAGGCTCTTACTAAAACATGAAGATATGAACTCTCAGAAGAATCCACTGGAGAGGCTCTCTTGCCTGTGCAGAATTGCTTCTTGTCATGCCCAAGACAACTGGTTACCACTGTGATTTCAAGTCTCTGGAGATAGTGAGACAATTTTTAGGAAACATATCCAGCAGAAAATAGTCAGGCTTTTATAGGTTAGTCTGAGTAGCCTTGGGAATGCACACAAAACTATGCGGTGCTTACTGTGAACAGTGGGAGACTCAGTCTGACTTTGAATTTTAAAAATTCAAATAAAATTAAATAAAGTTCTAACTGGAATGCTGAGAATTTTCCTGTTGGTTTTTGGCCATCTTATAAATGGTTCAAGCAGTTAATGCTAAAAAAATAGGAGTTTTGAGGTCTATTCCATGGGAAATACATGAAGTTTGTAGTTTCAGAAGGAAGACTGGTTTGCCTGGAAATCACAGACCTCAATTTTCCATGTTAAGCCATTGAATTTATCTGTTTTACCTCTCTTTCTGAATTTGTCTTCCTCAAAAGTCTTCCTTTAGTCCATTTTTCCTTGCATATATTTTCCCAGTGCTAGTTTCTGAGGAACTGGCAAGAATATTAAAATATATGTATCTATATATAAATATCTGCATTAGTTAGACACATGTAAATAAAAAAATCCTTCTCCTTTTATGAATAGTGGTCTTAGGCTGTTAAGATTTCTGTTTCCCCATCATTTAATACCCTGGAAGTTTAATCAAGGGATATCAAAAAATATATCTTTGGCTAGGGAAAAATATTTGGGCAAAGAAAAGGTAGGAATGTTAGAGATAAGAGGTTTTTTTAATATGTTTCCATGAGAAAAGACAGACAGAAAACAAATGCTAAAGAAGACTAAAGGAAAGAAAAGAGCCATAAGGCTGAAAAAATTAAAGGACAGTGCCCAAACTGAAAAGCCATTGAGGAGAAAGAATCATCTAAGAAACTCTGAAGGGTGGGGAATGGAAAACTGAAATTAGGAAGGGACCATAAAAAAAGCCTAAAGCTTTGTCCATGCTGCCAACAAATCTATTTTGCTCAATTTTGGCTAAGCTGGATAAACATTTTTTCTGGCATGTATAGGTGGTTGCCCAAATTTGTTTGTTACAAGTAGGTTGGAATGAACCTCTCAAAAATGTTTTTGCCTAGTCTCGTGAATTATGCTAAATCTTATTTTTACTTTGAGTCAAAAAAAAATTGGCCCCACAGAGGCCAGCCAAACACCAAGGCAGCTCAGACAGTTGGATTTCACAGCTGTTTTTACATTCTGTGGTTTAAACTGTAGGGATGTGGCTTAACTGCAACATCTCACCAGATCTCTGAGAGAAGGAGCACCCCAAGGTAGCATTCTCCAGCTCTGCCAAATGTCAGGAACAGCATAAGCAAGGGAGATTCAGCACTCAATGCTCTTGATATCTGTAGTATGAAGTTACAACAAAATGCCTGCAGAAGACTGTAACACAAAGGAACCAAAGGCATACACAGTCAGTGTGAATGTGCTTCTCTACACAGCAGTGTTTGGCTCTGTTTTGTACAACTGCAGTGGTGCTGGGCCTCAAGGTCAGTCAGAATCCTGCTGAAATAGGGAAGAAAAGTGGCTGAATGTTGCCTTTGCCTTTAGTTTCACAAAGGTCTGTTTCTCACTCAGTGGCACTGCCTGCTGTCTCTTCCCAAGGGAATCATTCTGAGTGAGGGTCACCAGAGGCAGATGTTTGACTGTGACCACCCAGCTAAGACCATAGCCAGGTTTCAAGTTGTAGTAATGCTGATCTCTCATCTCCTGGTCACCAACAGGTGTCCAAACCAAGGCCAAGTGATACTTCTGTATCACTTCTGGTACTCATCAAACCCCTCAGTGAGTCGTCTGTGGGAGCTAAGTAATCTGTTTGCTTTGTACTTGTGGGTTAGCCTTTTGCCACCTTTGCTGCCTGAACTGATTTCCTGGGGAGTAGGATGAGCACTAGTGTGAGGGAATCAGGTACGGCTGGGTGAAAAAGAGATGGAGGGCATGGAAAGAGAGACAGAGCCATGTCTTTTGTTAACCTTTCACAGTTAGAGCAATTTGGCTCCATATCAAACCATGTGGGACAATGAAATAAAGCTGCTTGTTTCAGGACAGCCTCCCCTCAGCTGCAGGTGCCGCACTGCAGTGATGGAAAAGACTAATAACAGAATCCCAGCAAAGCTGTATGTTTCCACTTTTCCTATGAAATAGGCAACTTCAAGGTTTTTTGTAAACTGTGGCAAACCTATGAGTGTAGGAAAAGCTAATAAAATGTGGCTTGGTACAGATCTGTACCTTGTGGTTGGTTGACTGTATCCACAAGTCTTTTCTGTGGTTGGTACTCAGAAGTCCTCTTTGTGGATTTCATGGAATCTAATAATGGGTAACTTAATGAGCCAGCCAGGGATATTTACAGTCACTCATCACTTTTCACGGAATTTCTATAATCTCACTTACATTTGAGAACCCCTATCCTTTGTCAGACTTGGTTGAAAAAGTTATAGGGATAAAAGCTAGTGGGGTACAGAATGTGATTGCAAAAGTATTGTCTGTGTAGAAAACCAGACTAAAAAATAACCTGATAAACAGTATTAGAAGGAAAATGACTCAACTGTACTGTTTGACTTTAGGGATTGCAAACATGATTATCTCATTTCTTTCTTCAAGCAATGTCTAATGTTCTGCTGCTTCAATTCATCTGAAGGTTCAACTTGAATCTGTTTGGTTTTGGTTGAGATGAGAGAAGACTGGGCTTGTAAGTGCCAGTCTAACTCATGTCTGTTCCAGCACATGCAGAAGGACTAATAGGGAAGTGTTAAACTGACTTTGGCTGTTAGAAATAAGGTCTGCATCCGTGGTCCTTAGGCAGCTTTTAAGGTTCACAGTACTCTATGGGATGTAGGACGTTAGTTTGGGGCAGCTAGTTAAGGCATCTTCATCCTATTCAGCACCATTTTCTCTGATGTGCCTCAATTGAGATGTAATTGAGGAACAATGGTGGATTGAACCGCTCAGCCTGATTTTTCTGACAGTGCGAGTACCTAAAGGTCCTTATGCTGTTACTGGTTGTTTTGTGATAGCATCTGTGACCCCTATTCAGCATCCAAAGCTCCACAATGTAAGGCACTGTGTGCTCACAAAGAATAAAACAATGGCCCTTGCCCTTGCTGGCTTCAAATATGGTTTATGGTTCATCCAGCAACTCGCTGGGTCAAACTGAGCACCAAAACTAATGGTCAACAAATTCACAAACCACTTGAAAACAAACAGCAGCTTAAAAAGTCCATATGGATCACCATGTAAATGTTTTTACACTTGTTTTTACTCTTTTACACTGGAAACATTTCTAACTTCTGTTGACCTGTTGATAAATTCCTGCAACCAACATCATGTGACAAAAAGGATAACCTAACATCCAGGATTCCTAAGTGCTCATAAATGGGATCACACTTCTTTACAAGTTCTCAGAGATGGAAAATATATTTTTTAATTGCCACATTGGCAAATAGGAAGGACAGATAGGGAAAACCAAGAACAACATATTTAGTTGCAGTAAGTGCCCAAAACAAATACCAGTGCTTTATGACTGCTGCAAACAATTTGAGCAGTTCATTTTTCTTACAGAGTTATCTAGTCATAAGCTATTCCCAGTAGATGAACAGTGCCCACCAGTGTTTGCCAACCAAAGAAAAAGAGGGAAAAAAACTTTGTGCTTAGGTTGCTGTGGTCCATTTTTGGTTTGCAGTAGTTTTACAAAGCAGTGTTCACAGTCATTTGTTCTGTTTTCAGCAGTGTCCTTGACCATACCCCCTGCCAGTAACAGGACCTTTAAGACCAAGAGAAAGAAACAACTTTTTTTTTACCCAACTAGCAGAGGATGTGCTGAGCCAAAATAGAAATAGCAAGGTCAGGTCAGGGCAAGGCCCTGCATTTCATTAGCTAGGCCTGGCTAGGAATGATTAAATATGTACAAGAGGCTTTGAATAGATCCAGGGAGGAGGGATGACATTGTGGAATACAGAAAAATCATTCTTTGGTGCTGTCAAATGACTAAATACAGGATGGTACTTAATTAGAGAGATAAGAATTTATTTTAATTATTTTAGTTCTGTACAAAAGAAGGGTTGTTTTTTATTTAGATTTTATTTTCTGTTGAGTGTTTTGAAGAGAGGAGAGAAGGGTCTGGACAAAATACATCAGCCTGGCTTAACAGAATCCAGATAGCCTCAAGATACATGTTGACAGCCTGCAGTTCTCATGAATTTAACTTGATGAAGACTCAGTAAAAAGACAAAATTATATTGGCAGTTAAATCGAGGGTCTCATAAATTTGGAGGTGTTCTGGTTAGAAACTGAGGACCTTAAGAGCACATTGCTCTGTCTGTTTCATCAGACATGTTAGAGGATTGGAAAGAATGGAGCTTTGAAGCCGGTAAAAGTACTGTGTCAAGTAGTGCTCTGGCTGCCCAGCTCAAATTTGCTTCTGGGGCTGCCTGACTTTACCGACATTTTATAGCTGTATTGTAATTCTTGTATGACAATCACATTGTTGCATAGGCACCTAGGCAATGAATGTCTACAGTTTGTAGTCCTTTTCCATAGAAAATACCAGCCCAGCTCGTTGAAGTATGTTTACTTTTGTCCAGAGCACCAACAGTAATGTCTCTGCAAAATTTCTAGGGGTTATTTTTTTAGACCAGCCTCCTGGAATATGAATTTCCACTTTATACCTCTTCTGAAAGATGATTCCTGCAGCAACATAATACTCCTCAGTGTCATGCTGGAAGGGCAATTCAGAATCAGCTGGGGATTTCTGCATACTTATTTTTGCATGAATGTAACTTAAAACATTGTGAAAGCATGGATTTAGTTGCAGTAGTGCACTCTCTGTGTCTAGACACTAGTATATTTACAGTAGTATAAAGATACTAGTATCATTCATACTCATTCTGGTTACCTAAAAAGTATATTTTTCCTTCTGATACAGTATGTCTTAACTGCCTAAAAAGTGTTTTCTTGGGCAGTGTTGTATCTTCCTTGCTCTATCACAGAAAATAAAAACCTTATGAAAATCTTTTTGCTTTTCTGTAAGCTATTTGATAGTGGAGCTGATGTTAATGGTCAGTTCACTGGCAGAGGTATATGGGTTGATTTATATGTTTTCTTGCTAAGATGTCAGATTGACAGCCCTGGGAACAGAAATCCTCAGCTAATTGCCCAAACATGCAGCGTATTGCAAACTTTGCCAACCTTTCACAGCGATAGTATCTTGATCCTTGAGTGTGAGAGCCTTCAGAGGGCATTCAGAGCTGAACCTGATAGGGCCTAAGAAGTACTTTTTGTTAGCTCTCTTCATGATTCACGAAGGTAAACAATGACCCCGAGTTTCCTTTGTAAAGCTGCTGAGCAGCCAGCCTGGCAATAACAGCTCCAAGTCAGAATTAACAAGAGCTACGTTTCAAGCTATAGTAACTTTATTATGAAAGATGGCAGATCCCACTTTCCATCCCATGAATGAGCACTTGCCCCTGCTCATTGTATCTCTCCCTGGTGTTTGACTACCAGGAATGACCAGTTGTGGGCCTAGAAAGTTTAGATCACACATTCTTGAAGTTTCTAAACTAACACTAGTGTAAATTTAGTCTCTGAGGCTTGGTCAGAAGCAGTGTTTGTCAATTAATGGTCTCTGGATCAACATTGATGTTCTCAAGTACCCATCACAGCAAGTCCTAACTGCTGACTGATTGTGAAACTTAGCATTCTTTCCCTGACCCTTCCTGCATCTGCTCTTCTCCTCCTTTTCAGGTTTTCCCCCTGCTGTTTCTCTCACCCATGACCTTTGCCATTTCCCTCCACCTTCCCTCCGTCCACTCCTTTTCCATTTTTCTCTCCTGCTCTCGTCGATTCCAGTCCTCTTGCATTCCCCTATTCCTACTACTCTCCCTTTCCTGCATTATATTTTTCCTTCAAACATCTCCACATATTTTTAATTTAATCATATTCCTACGCTTCCTGTCTCCCTCCCCTCATTGTCACATGGAATAAGCAGTAGTGTTATGAAAAGGGGGAGGTGCTATTAGCAGCACTGGAATTGATCTATTCTGCACTGTTCCTCTGTCTTGCTCTCATAGTTTTTTCTTACCAGTTGCCTTGATGTATTTAATATATTAAATTTTATTCTTTTTTCTTCCTTTTTATTAGAAATCTGGGAGAAGAAGGACAAGCAATAGGGATGTGCTTATTTGCCCTTTTCTGTGCAAAAGAAGGGGTAGAGGCCCTGTCTTGAAAAACTTGGCTTTTTCTTTCCTTGAGGTTTTCTTCTAGGCCCTTTCCTAAGTGAAAGGAGAGGAGTGATTTTCTTGTATCACCAGCATTCTTTTCTTTCCCTCCTCCTCTCTGCCCAGTCACGTCCCTAATTAATTGAATTCCCTACTAGACCTTTTGTGAGTCATTTCAATTACCCATTAGTGAAGCAGCCTGGGATTTCTGCTGTGTTTTCACTCATCTTCCTGGAATTTCTCTTCTCCTCCCTCCCCCTCCTTCCCCTTTTAGTCACTCTGCTCTGTGAAAAGCATTAGATGGACTTCAGCACCAAGTGCCTATATTGTTTGCAGGCCCAGCTGCATACTTCCACACTCTGCCTTGTGCGTCACAGCTATTCATCTTGTTTTGTACTTGGCTCTGCTGCAGATGCTGTAAATATGGTAATTTTAGATTCCCTGATTGGAAAGGGTTGCAGGGCGGGTCTAAGTGGTAAGAGCACTGTTTGATTTGCACTAGCTCACTCTGGTTTCTCAGGGTTTGGGGTTTTACTGATACAGCTGAAATGAAACATGGCTGTAAAAGCAGTCTCTTTTTTAGGGTTAGGAGAAGGATAAAGGTGAGGATGTCTTTGTGTACAGACATGTAAAAGCCCTGCCTCAGAAATTCTAGAGAGACTGGAAAGAAATAAAGCAAAAGCAGGAGGTAACTCCTCAATTATGTAGGGTGCCTTCACACCCATGCAAAACATGGACAGATCTGAAAACTGCAAAAATGGAAAAGATCCAAGACAGACAACTGTGAAAGGCAAATCTGGAAACTGACAGAAATGCCATGAGTACTCAAGTACTGTAGACTTATGGCAAGCCCTAAAGAACAAAATCAATGAGCAGCTTATTTCTAAAAGAATTTTTAAATACTGGATAGGACTGTAGCAGGTAATATGCATTATATTTCTGAGGAGAACAAGGCTGTGATAAAGCCAGCTTGCTAAAATTGTGATGGATGCAGTGACCGCCTGAAATCTGATATCTGATATATTTCTATTCTGAAATTGAATTTTTACAGCACATGAATCTTTCATGCTTGGGGTAATTCTCAAGTGATGCAGAGAGGCAAACAGCATCACTGGTAACCAACCTGCCGGAAATGTGCCCCACACGTCCCAAGTTACAAAAGTAATTTATACTGCTCAAGCTATTATGATACTGTCATATTATTATGATACTTGTCCCTGTGAGGTTAGAGTATTTCACGAGAGAACAGATTTTGATCATCAGGCTGTTGTGAGAAGGCTCTCTCTCATGACTTCCCAGAGGGAGCTCATTTGTTGGACTGATGGGAAGTGAATTTACGAGGGCTCCCTGCACATCGGTATTCATAGGTATTTTTTTTTTCTCCACTGAGCTCTTTATCCAGTCAAAGGAGAGAGGAAGGGAACAGTGTGAAAATAGCACTCAGTACAGACACATTAAGATGTTCTTAGGAGACCTACTGGGAATCATTTTAATGTCTTGAAATCTTGGCCCCTGTTAAGCAGTGGTGGATTTCAGAGGTTCATTAGATGACTCTGGAGTTCTGCCACTTCACAGGGTGATGTTACTTGAGTCAAAACTGTAAAAGTGAAAAAGGAGCTGGTGAAGAGTTGTATATGTGAGCCTCCTCTTTTTTTACAGGGCATGCAGCAGCAGAGCCTGTAAAATTTTATCTGAAGTTACCAGGTCATGACAACACTTTTTTTTATCTGTCGTGTTTCTCTATTTTCTTGCACATATACTATTGCTGTATCACGTTATGAGGTTTAGTGATTTGGCAGTTCTTACCTTTTCATTTCTGACATATCCTTTTAGATTTAGTTTTCCACTGCAGAGTTAGCCTGGTGAGGACTGCTACCCAACTTCTGGTCTGAGCAGCAGCAGCAGCATGTGAAATGGAGCTTTGGGCCTGCTGTCATTTCACCAGATAAGCTGTCCAGTGCATGCCAGAGGATGCCAACTGTGCCAGGGATACTGATTGAATTGCCCACGCTCTGGGCAGCTTTCTATGCCTTTCCATAGTAACTCCTTTCTTTTCCCAAGAGTACGCAGTGGGACAGAAGACTTGTGCTTCACTAGACAGAAAAGTCATTTGTCACAGCACGTAGCTGGCTCCTGTATCACTGGCAAGACAGCACATACACTGTAGATGAAAACTCCACTAGCCCTTCCATGCCAATGGAAGAGTATCTAATGTTCCTTTACCTTATGAGTTCCTTTACCTAAATTCTCCTCCTGTAATGTTATTAGATTTCTTTATATGTTTTTTGCCACTGTGTAACACTGCTTGGCTCCTACAAACTACTGCTGTGTTTTGCTCCCCACTTGTATGCATATTAGCAGATGAAAACCTGACACAAGTTTTGTAGTTAGTTAGTTCAGTTGGTTAGTAAAGCAGCTAAAGAAATTTTAAGTTTATTGTATTAATAAACTCTCTTGGAGTTTTCACAGATAGGTTGGGTATATATAAAAAAATCCACAACTTCTGGAAAATATTGTTTGTTGTGGAGCTATTTTGGACTTCCAAGGTTCTGGGCTGTAAAATGCTTTAGAGCTTGATAGATTCCCAGTTATGGGCTGTTTTCATTGCTGTATTTTTTTGACAGAGCAGCAAGAAAAACAATGATTTCTCAAACAACTGAACAGTGACTGGGTTTTCTATTTTTACTTCTGTTTTGATACACAAAAACTAGATTTAGAGTATGTCTGCTAAATCTCTCTACACTGTAAAAAGCAAATTATAAAGATGATTTTAATTCCTCTCATCTCAGGACTGTTCAAGAGACTCAATCTCTGTACACTTATCACAGGCTAGTGATTCCTCCAGTGTATGCCCATTCATAGAGTTTCTCTTACAACACCTTCTCACTTGACTATCTGTCACTGTGCTCTAGACAAGGTGAACTGCTTGGAAAAGGAGCATAACGTGTGACATGAGAAGTACTGTGTGCCAACGTAGTTTTCAAGGATCTTTAGTGGTTATTAAAGTTACAGATATTAATACCAAGGCTATGGAAGCACACCCATAAGATGCAAATACAAAATTAAATATCTCCCCGATCTCTTCATTTGCATGCTGGAAAATTACTTGCTGGTTTAGAGAGAGAAATGTTTCTTTGAATGGAGAGGGAGAAAGGGAAAGGTACCCTTTGTGTGCAGCCATAAGGTTTCTGATTTATCTGTGCTCTGTACAAGCTGTTAGTTATGCCTCAGAGCTGTAGAGCTGAAGACAGGAGAGCCCCATGATAAGTGAATAAGTAGTTGAGGGAAATTATTGTTGGGTTAATGAAGTATGTAAGGGACATCAAGGAGAAAAGAATTCATTAGAAAGGGAAGTTCTGGGGAATAAGTTACAATGTAATGATGGGGAAGTAAGACCTTACTAGGTGTATTATTTTTGGAAGATAAGGAGAGGATCAGATTAGGATAATTGGAGAGATCAGGGAGGAAGAGATGGGTTTTACAGACCAAACATTTAAGCATGATTCTTCAGGTGATCTGTTGCCAGGTTTGAGATCAAATTAGGGTGGGTATATTATCAAATCAAATGAGTACATGAATGTAAAATTCAAGAATACTTGGCAGAGCTGGACTCAGTACTGTGTAGTACAGAGAATTATTAACTCTGACCTTCCTAGCACCTTCCAGGAACTACTCAATAGTTTGTTTTGTTCCCAAATTAGCTTTGCTTCAGCACTACCCTCATTCCCCCTGGCAGCTCTTCCCATCTCCAAGTTGCTCAGTACACATGGCAGCTTCCAGGGCTTCAGGCTTCATTCACATGCCACTGGAAGTAACCTGGCATGAGTTACACGTGTAGCAGTGAGCCCATTGCCAGCTCTTGTCCTTGCCCTACCTGTTGTTGCATTGTCATTTGATGCATGAGAATGGTGGTGGAAAGTGTGTCTTGCCCAGTGTCCTTAACTGAGTTAGTATTTGAGTGTAGGGTAGTCTTTGAACCGGTTTAATCCAGAATTTCCTAGGTCCCAATTCTGTACCTAATTCTTCTCCAGAACAGATGTCTAATCTAGTTCAGTCCATCTGTTGGGTTACAAATGGCATGTTAAATCACATACATGAAACACAGTCATTTAATAGGGCATGCAGTTTACAGGATGAAAATGGGGAGAAATCTCATTTTAGTTGATTCTCTTACATAGAACTTGTACACAGATATTTCTTTTTAAAAATAAATTATTAATCACACTAGCATTTTTTTATCTAAGCAGCTGGATGGTAAAGATCTGGCCTAGTTACCCACTGTATTTGATTTTGCAAAGATCTGGCACTTGGAGAGAGTCAGTTTGCATTTCTCTCTCTCTCCATTATGTTGAGTGCTTAGAGGGGTTTGTGTGGGCTATTACACTTGGCTCCCACGAGATCCCACATCTGTGTATGACCCCGCTCTCAGCCTCTTCCTTACCTCCAGCCTCCCCCCATCATCTGAGAAGGTTAAACTAAAAGCAACATGTATGATGGCAAAGATCCAAGTTTGAAATGTGTGCATTGTATGTGTTCAGTTCAAAAACAACATATCAAGGCGAGTGCAGTCCTTACAAGTAGCACCCCTGGGCCTTCTTTTATTCCAAAGCAGAGATATTTACCCAAGGAAAAGATGGAAGTGATGGGGTAACAGAGTACACATGTTGGGAAAATATGCAGGCAGAGACTGAAGAAAAAATAACATTCTGCCACAAGTAGCTGCCTTGTTCCTCAACATTTTTTTCCCCTTCAGATTAGAACCAGCCATTTCTTGTGCTCTTTCAAGCACCTTCTGTGGTTTCCTGACAGCTGGCTAGAGGGGATTGAAATCTGGCTTGAAAAATAGGCCATGGGTCATGTTATTTTCAGGAGGGGAGAAGCAAAGATTCCCATAATGATCAAAATTCACAGGCTTGAGTTTTGTGGAGTTGTTGTTTAGTAGAGCATCATTGTCGGATATTTTAATAAATAACTTAAGTTAAAAATTCATAATAAAGACCAACTATAGATTAAGCTCCTCATTTCTCTTCCCTCTATTTTATAATGGCAAGCAGTATTTTGTGTGGAGTTGCAGCATGTCCTTTTTCTCTGGAGTATGACAGGGAAATATTCAGCTTCATAAAAGAGTATATGAGGGTTTTCTGAAAGTTTTTTTTGTTTGTTTTTTTAAGGATATGGTAACACTTGTCTTGCAAAAACTGTTTCATTAACAGAAAGATAAGTGTTCTTTTTCCCAGCTTTCCTGAGCCTGAATTGAAAATACCAATACATTCTCAGCTTTATGTTCAAGCAGATGGTTTCTGTTAAGAGTCATAAAACTTTCTGGTGCTTTGTTCTTTTGTGAACAAGTTCTCTTTTAAAAATATTATTAAAAGAAATACTTAGTTCACAGAAGTGCTAACTTACTCAACCTGCATTTTAGGGTTTGAGGCTTCTTTTTAGGAATACAGTTCACTACTGCAGTCAAAGGGCACATCCTAAACAGGTAGTTTTGTCAACTGGGTTTAAAGAAAGAAAGAAAAGAAAGAAGCAGAGCAAGAAGCACAAGAGAAAAATGTCAGTAGGAGGCAGCAAGTAGAGAAAATCAACTATCATGCCCTGCTATATGGGGAGAGTCAAGAATTCCAGCAACAGTTGTATTATGATAGAGCATGAGGAAGGTGAAAGTCTTGATCAACTCCTGACTTTTGAACAGATGGATGAACAAAACAACCCCAGGCAGTGGCAGAGCACGACTGAGTCATGTACAGCATCACAGGGAGTGCAGGAACTGAATGAGTGGAGAGCTGGAACCCTGTCACCTGACCAGGGCATACCCTGCATTAGCAACTCTGCATCCTCCAGAAATGTCTTCCAGAGCATCTTTCTTCTCTTAGCTTTAATAATGTGTTAGAGTCCCTTCCACAGAAGAACTAGAATGGGGTCAAAGGAGAGTGTTGTGAGCATTGGCCAGTCCATCCATAACACTTGTAGAGACTTGTTTAAGGACAATTTTAACAAGGATGTTTTTGTGTTATGAACAGACATTCTGTAAGAACTGGAATAGAAGCCCATGCCATACAGCCCATTCACTGAATAAAGGGGGTTTTGATCGGTAACTGAGATTAAAATAGTCACCAATTCTTACTCCCAGCCAACTCCTTCAGAATGTGAGTAAGCAGCACAGTCTAATGGGTAGAAGGTGTTTTTGGAAACTAGGAGCTCTGTTCTAATGTTTGCTCAGTTCTGGACTTGTTGAGGGACAATGGATAACACTGGTGAAGAGTTTCAGCAAGTAGTTAGCAATATTGAACTGCTTTGTGAAAATGCTTGGAATAGTAAGCATCAGCAAAATATTTTGAAGATAACCTATTTCCATATTTCCCTATTTCCATGCACTGTTATGGTGGCAGTGCATCATACTGCCTGGTGTAAAAGAGATCTGTTAAATTAACTAAACAGATGAATATGTCTCATCAGATCCCCTCATGCTACAAATTATAAAAACCCACCAATAACAGATTAAACTGATTGAATCAAATTTTTCCATCATGTCACTGAGTTTACACTGATTGACATGAAGCTATGCCCATCTGTAATGATTTTGCTTAGTAGGTAGGTCCAATGTCTTTATAAAAAAATTTATAAATACAAAATTTGTCAAGTGAGAGGGTCTGGTGTCAAAACCTATGTCTATTTTCATTAGGGATTTCTGCACCAGAGGTATAAAAATCATTGTGCAAATGTTTTATTGTCTTCAGTTGTAGACTGAGCCCTTCAGAGGTATTAATGGTCCTGCAGTTCTACCAAAAAGTTGACTTGGCTTCTGGAAGTAGTATTGAGTGCCAAACCAGATTACTCCTACTGTGTAACCAGTTTTCACCTGTTTTTGTGTACGAAGGCATTAATGAAAGAATACTTCTTAGAACAGTTTAATGGTTAGAGGAAGGTAGTGCTATTCATGGTTTTGCTAGGCAGTAGTCTAGGTACACTCAGGGATTGTTTGCAAACCACAGAAAAACACTTTAACTATTTGTAAAGAGCCTTCCCTGTCAGAAAAATGGATGTAAAAATATTACCACTTTTCAGGCTTTGTTACTCATAAGCTGTAATGCTTAATGGTCCAAATCACTAGCTATTCTTATTATAGCACATTTTTTTTAAAAGTCTATTTTTCTGTTTCTGATATGATTGACTATCATAGCAATAGTCCTGTTTTTCATATGACATACTGTACTCACTATTGTTTGAAATTACCATTAGAACATTTGACAATAACGTTTTCTTTCCAAATGGACTTGTATTTTTTCCAGCACTGATTTTTTTTTTCTTTTCCTTTCCTGTTTATCTAAAGTAGCTGAAGGAAAAGGACACATTGCGTCAAGGCTGATAGGACAAGAATTAGGCCTAGTGTATGTGCTGGTTGCATTCAGGCCTATGAGCACTTCCTTTCTCCTCCCCCATACTCAAACCCAGCTCTGCTCCATTCTTCAAAGCAGGCAGGATATTAAGATTTACATGGCTTCTAGTCTTTGATGTACTGGGAGACCATGGCTCTTTCTCGTTTCTTTACAAAGCCTGAGCCTAAGGAAAACGGGTACAGAGATCACGAGGATGGAAAACTTCATATTCCCAGCATTTCAGGTAGTATGTTTGCCCTGAGAGTGATAGTAAAGGAATACAAGGTTTGCTGTGATTTAGTGATTGGGATTGGTTGCAATCTAAAACTTGCTCTGGGCTTAGTGCAGAGCCAAATTCTGAAATTATTTAGTTCTACTTGCTTACATGTTTACTCCTGCATGGATAGAGACATAATGGAGAATTTACCCTTATGGAGCTGCAAAAGATTTGTTAACACATTGAATTCCCACTGGTTTAATTTAAATAAATTTAATAGGTTTACTGGAACTTGTGCCACACCCATGTTCCTCCTCTCTTTAAGCTGCATTTCACTAGGTGCTTACACAAGAGTTTGCAATAGTTTAGGTAAATTGGATATAAACTGTGCATTTACTTAAAGCAGTGTAATTTCCCTATGTAAACAAGAGTGAAGTCAAAACCAATGGACAAGCCCCTTCCTCCGGACGCAGCTGGAAGGCATTTCTGAGCTCAGTTACTTACCATAGTCCTCTGTTGGCCACTGCCAACTGCTCAGCCATGGACAGGGTTTGTATGTATGCTCCCCAGTATGTTTTGGGGTGCAGGGTAAAGGTGTATCAGCTCAAACCACTCATTTAAATTGGTGTGATGAATCCTGCCTGGAAGCGCTCACACTGGTGGCTCTGCCAGCTCCTGGGCAGGCAGCAGCCCTGAGTGGGGTGGCAGATAGAGGCAGCTGGAGGGCAGCAGTCTCTCAGACTAGGACAGCTGTACATAGAGTGAGCATCTCCCCATCAGCTAATTTCCACACAAGCTAGGGTCCCTTCAACCAGCTTATTCACACTTTACCCTTTACTAAAGACTTCACAGTTGATTTAATTTACAAGTCAAGGAGCATTGACTTCTATCCACTACTGTGCCACTTCTATCCACTGCATTCAAGCTGTCAGACATCAGGAGATTTGTCTACTGTAAATTGTTTCTATTTCCCAGTTAGTGCAGAATATTCAAGAGAGCAGGTTTCAGTTCAAAATCCAAAGGGGCTTCACTTGCCATTTCTCTTCAGGGTTTCTTTACTGTCTGTAATTCTAATTGTAGAATATCTTTGCATAGCTGCTTTTCAGTTTCACTCCTTGCTTGATTTGCCATTGTTGACTGAAAGCAGCCTGTTTTCTTTCCAGTGCCTTCAGGGGAAGTGCTGCAGGGTCCAGTTACCTCTGTGATAATCAGGGAAGGTCTTTTATAAATATCTGAAAAAACACTTTAGCATTAAGAGGTGAACATGTCAGAGCCCATGTGCTATGTTCAATAGCAACTGAAAAGTGGATCAAAGAGTTTAATGGTTCAGCTCCATAGCAGTTTAAACTGCTCAACCTGCTGTGCTCCTACTCATTCAGTTCCCAGCTCCCTCTCCTTCTCTTGCTCTGGCTCTGGCACTTTCCTGACCTGAACAGTTGCTCAAACTGGCTTAAACTGGCTGAAAAACAATCCGGGGGATTTTTTTAGGCTATTCTGCTGAGACTGGTTGAAGGTGCCATGGAATGGCATCTTTAGATAATCGTTCATCAGTTCCTGTAAGCTTTCCAGTTACATGAGGCAGCACTGGCTGGTGCTGTTTCGAGGACAGTTTCTGAATTTGGTGGCCTGTGTTTCACAGCTGACTTAAAAATTTAATTCTTCATGCAGCCAGGACCTTAGATAAAAATGCACTAATATGTATTCTTAAAACCACTGAAAAATTAGTCCTAAGTTAATTGCTGTATAGGCTCTTTAACATCATGAAGAGTTCCGTTTCAGTAGGATAATGTAAGTCTCCAGACTTATTTCGGATATTTTGTAAGATTGGGCCTACTTTGTCTTTAACAGTAAGCTAACAGTTTGATGGCATTTGCCTTTCAGAAGAAGTCTCTAGCAAGAGTAGGGGTTAGAATTCTCACTGCCGTAGTATTTTTCTTTTCCCTCCCAGAAGACAGCAATTGATCATCTTGATTCCCTCCATAAGGGATCCTTGCTCCATGTTGACATACAGGACTGCAGAGCAGCATACACATCTAGGATAGCACCTAGACCTATACTCCTCCTCATCTTTGGTCTTTCCAATAAGGGTCAATGGTCCAATGTGAGGTTAGCTACAGAAGACCACCTGAGACCTTTGTCACTGATGTCAGCAGAAAAGTCCCAGAGTGAATGGTCAGAAGCAATACATCAATCCTGTCCTTAGTCTTCTTCTGCCTGAGTGACCATGCAGCATCAGATGTGCTGCTGCTCATCCCTCTCACATGTTTTGTCGTTAGAGCCCAGCATCCTTTGGGATTTTTATTTTTGAGCAACACTAATTTGCAGGCAGAACAGAATGAAAAACTTTGATCATGAAATCCTGGTTTGTTTTCACTATGTTTTCTGTATCTGTTGTTCAGAGAGTAATCTCTGGCACAGGAGGGTGATAAGGAGTTAATGGATGGCTGCGTTTGTGAGCACAGAAGCACACACCCCTACACCTGCAATACCAGAAAGTATCTACAACAAAGTTGCAGACACATGGAAGCACAGGCAGTGACCTCCAAAGTAAGTACATGGATTAAGACTAGTGCAGAGCTAGGCATGGAATTGCCCCTGTTATCTAGGGAGCAGGAAGCATCTGGGTGTATCAATGTGTCCTAAGTGATCTGTTAAGGAGTTTAAGCTCATTTTTGAATGTTTGGTCACGTGGACATTTGGAATTGGTGTCACGTTGTTGATGGACAGGCAGGAGTAGTTACTCCATGATTGTTGCAGTTGTCTTAGACCTTCCATTATAAAATCCTGTTTTCATCTGATTATAATTTACTATAACATTTGAGCCAAAAACCCTAATATAAGGGATTTGTTTCTGAATGGTTTTGATAGAAAGTTTCTTCCAAAAGTTTGTATTGAGTTATGAAGAAAGTGGTTGTTTTACAAGTGATTGAAAGCAATTCTTCTTTTCTAGGAAGGTATATGGCCTCCATTTTTGGGCACAGATTGCACATTATTGATGGATGAATGGGGTATTAGGAGAAAAAAAGGGAAGGAGCTTTATTTTCACATGAAAATTTCCTACAAATAGTCGTATTCTAGGCATGCCCCAGCACAAGGTCGAGTCCATTTTCTTTTGAAATTCCTTCTTCTAACCTTTAAGAACTCTTGAGTCACTGTAAGGCAGTATTAGGACACAGGAAATCAAGATGTGTCCCCAGTTTCACTGTATCCATTTGGGCATCTTGAAGGAACCAGAATGGAAAGCAGTGAGCATTAGAATCATGGCAGTGATGAGCTGAGAACCTGTTGAAGCAGAAGACTGTGGAAGTAACAGCCACGATGAGGTTTAAAATTGGTGTGGCATAAGAGGACATCTGTGTAGGAAGGTAGAGCTTAAAGGAACTCTCCAGACCTTAAATATATGCTGATGTTTTGGAATCTTGCTGTATTTCACTGTTGCATAGCAATTGGCTGACAAGATATTTGCTTCATTTCCCTCTTACCTTTAGAAAGAGCAGTGTGCTTCCTATTTGTGCATGTAGTTAATAGTATACACCTTAGATCTAAAGCTACCCAAACCCTGGAAATACCAGCATTTTTCTCTAATGGAATGCAGTTTGGCATTTTAAATTAATAAGTGTTTGACAACACTAAACTAAAACCTGATATTTTTGCTCTAGGATTTGATGTCTAATACAACTGAAACTCAGTAAATTTTGGGGCAAAGTGCCATGTATGGCAACAAGTCCAAACACTGATGTCTATTCTGTGAAAACATTAAGGGCATCTCATTTATGAATCTTCTGAAGAAAGCAGTTCAGTAGTCCAGATCAAGGGGGACTTTTGCTGAACTATGAGGCAAGAGTTCTAAATATCTAAAACAACTACTCTACAGAGTTCTAAGTTATCTAAATAAGAATTTAAAATTTTAACAGTCTCCTTGGTAAAATTTTACTTGTTTTTTCAGTCCCAATGAGTTCATGGTAAGGACATATTTTTTACTCTCTTTCCCTAGGTCTCTTTAAACTTTTGGAGTGCTTGTGAATGTAATTTGAGTTTGACCTATTTCTAGCAATCACAGAACTTTCTTCCAAACTCTGGCTGTTCTGAACATGCTCTGTTTTGATATTGACAGGATTTAAGCCCTTCTCATTTCCTCCCCAAAACTGGAAACTTTCTCTTGATTTGTGAGGGGTAAGGAGTGACCTAAATGATAAAATTGTCTTAAGAGACTATAACATTTATCATGAGATGGAGTTCTATTAGCATGTAAAACTGTCTTTGGCTTGATTGCATCTCAAAGTTTAACAGAACATACTCAAATAGTTTCTAGTTCTAAGAAGTGTATAGACCTCAGTTTTACATATGGCTGTCTCTCCAAACCACAAGTCACTAAAGAATTCCAGTGTGATGTTTGGCAAGTTAAAGGAAGGCAGCACTCCTAAAGCAGACTTGTGGTTTTATCCCTGCAGTAAGAAGACTCAAATGTTAGAGAGATTATTTTCTTTCACATGTATTATAATTTATTTTTTTCCACAGTCTGAAGTAGCAGCACCTGTGTAACCTTTTTTAACTGCCTTCACACATTTTTCTTTCCCTCAGCTAATATTCTGCCAAAGTGACAAACTTTCCTCACTTTGAACTGCAGAACACCATGAAAGCCAGCATTTCTCAGCCTTGTCTAATGCTGTAAGTCTTGTATGCACTGTTCATTGGGAGCTGTCATTTTATTAATGCTGTAAGAACATGACTGCTCTACAACAACAGTATATCTTAGTAAGAAGCTGCTACAACTTGCTAAAATTAAAAAAAAAAAAAAAAAAAAAAGGGGGGGGGGGAAAAAAGATTGATGCTGTTTGCTTAGGCCTGTGTCTTTCCCAAGAGTGAATCATTCCAGATAATTTGCTGCTGCTCTTTGATTAAGAGTTTTTTCTCCAGCAGAGGCTATGAGGATCATACATCCATAGACTCAAATTCAGTGTTAACAAGAGGAGCTTGAAATAATGTTTCCTTACCTTTAGGTTGACCAAAAAAACCCCAACCTTTAAGTCCTTCCTCGTCATTTGGGGACCTGAAGGATGGTCATTCAATTTTTGGCTTCTCAGTTCATTCTGATAATGAGAATGCTAGTTAGGCTGGGGTATATAGAAACATGTACATAAGTTCACCAAGGGCAAGAGAGGCCTGAGACTTGTCACATATTTAATTTCTACTCTCTGGGACACTACAGAAAAATTATTATAATTGCTGTTTGCACCTGAACCAAGGAATCTTGTTTCCATTCCACTTCATTTTCTACTCACAAGAATCTATCTTCTTCCATAACAACAGTGATGGTAGTTCACAGCAAATGATCTGCCATGTGGGTAAGTGGCATTCAGTTCCTCACTTGCTTCCTTCTGCCATCTGGCACTATTGCTTTGCTATCTGTTACTTCTCATCCAGCCTAACAGAGCTCACCATCCCTGGAATGGCCTAGAATTGATTTCAAAGAAATGCAGGTCTGTGAAAAGACAGGTATAAATTCCAAAGAGGAGGCAATTCGTAGCTTCTTTTAGTAGTCTTCCTTTGAGTCTAAAGTACCTGCCTTCCAGTGACCAAAAAGTCTGATTTTTATGGTCAGCCTTTTTGATTAAAGGTCTTGAACAGCCTAAACAGCCTTTTTGTTAAAGGTCTCATTAACATAGGGAATGAAATTTGTTAAAATACTAATTCTGTTTCCATATTACCACTTTAAACATGAGCCAACTCTATGTTTTCTTGAGAACCAATGAGGCTTGAGATTTTTTTTAATTAAAAGCCAGCAAAGGTGGGGGTTTTATTTCCTTTCCCGTTGAATGCATTTGAAGCACCTCTGTCTCCAGCTGGCTGTGGGAGTGGAGCCAGCCCATAATGGTTTCAAGCCCAGTGTGTGCATAGGGGAAAGGGTTTTCACCTGATTGATTACTCTGGAAGTGCTTGCAGCACAGAGTGCTGAAGCTGGTAGCACTGGAGTTGTTTAGAAGATAAAGAGAGAGAAGGTGGATGTGTTTTTCAAAAGCTGGCAATTCTTTCCAGTCAAGTGCAGTAAATGGCTCATGACCTGTCTCGTTTAATCTTCTTGTGGACACTCTGCTACATGCAACCCTTTGAAATGGTTGCCAGAGGTTGAGGCTGAGATTGGTTGAACTTTCTTGCTGTCCTGATCACTGGCCTTACAGCCATTCCTTCAGGTACACTGTCAAAAGTTTTGTTACAGGGCCTATCTATCCTTTAGGACTTTGCAAAGGTGGGTCTGAAAATGTTTGTTCACCATGTATTGCTTAAAAATGCAAAGCAGTGTGACATTGAAATATCTTCCACAATCGTGGTATCCTTTCCAACTTTATGTAAGATTTACTGCTTTCCAGGCCCCATATTGCTCTAGTTTTAGCATGGATTTCTTAGGAAATTCATAGTATCTTATCACTACCTCATCCACTGCACAATGGCCACATTGTCATTTCCTTAGGTACTATAACATTATTGGCCAGAGTGACTTAACTTGCTTTAGGGCCTTGTGATCTTGCAGTCACCTTTATAGCATCTCTCTAGTGGCTTCCAGCAGGATGTGTAGAGGAGGAGAGGAAACACCTTTGTAAAAGGAGTCTGCTCTCAGTCATCACGTGTGGGTAGAAGTGAGGTGTATCATGTTCAAGGTTCACAGGTTAGAGGACCAGGAAAGAGGATAAGTTGTTAAGCAGAATGTGAAATGGCCCCCGGGTTGCATCCTAGAGGAATTGACTACTTCTTGGGTGGGGAGGACAAGATATCCTCAGGAGCACTTAAAAGTAAAAATAAGGTAGAGGAAATACAGAGACTAGAAAGAGGGGAAGGAGACTGAGGAAGGAGCAAAGAGAGAGGTGGCACACATCTTGCTCATGCGGGGTATGTGTCAGTAAAGATAGGGCTGGGTATTTGAGAATGTGCTTGTCTGCAGGTTTTCGGGTTCCTGCTCCTCACCAGCTCAGAAGCTGCATGCATGGCCTGTTTCATCGTAGATTAGTGTTTCCATGTGGAACCATAAAGTGCAGACATGCTTGAAGATGGGCAGGTGGCAAGAGAAATTATCTGAGATTTATGAAAAGCCAAAAATTCAGGGAGACAGACGTTTGGTTTCAGTTCTGGGCAGATGCTCAGGTCAAGTCTTATTTTGTCCAAACCACTTCCCCTACCCTTAGGCGCGATATTTTCAGAGTGAAAGGACAGGCAAAGCCCAGGGAGATTCCAGAGCACGGCTTGTTTGCAGCTGGCTGGACATGGAATTCATCAGCAACAAAGCAAGACTCGCTCCTGCGGATATGAGGAGAACTTGGATTTGTGCACGCACACACCAGAACAAACCAGTTCTTCCCTGTCTGCTGGGGAGGCTTCAGTTACAGTATCTGAAGCCAGAGATTTCATTTAAGCCATTTGGACCCGTTTGGACTCTTGAGTGCTGTAGTCTTGCCTGCCTCCTTCCTCTCTCAGCTCCCAGCCAGAAAAATCCTCCCCCTCGCCGCCCTCCCTTTCCAGCACACACAGCACAGAAAGCAAAAACCGACCCAAGCTTGCCTCTGCAGCTGGGACTTATCAGCCAGAACACACACATGTAGGTCATCCATGGGAACTCAGCAAAGTGTTAGATCAACAAGAGCCCTGGTGGGGGTGCAGGCCAGCAGGAGGAGCAGGGACAGAATCTTTTTTTATCATTATTATTTTTTTTTATTATTGTCTGCTTTTTTAGAAAGGAAAAGGAAGAAAGATTACAGCAGCTTTTCTATTAAATGAAAAGATTAGCATGCCGTGGATGCTTTGCAGGGGCGTGATGAGATTTGCAGCAGATGAGTTGGTTGCTAGGCAATGCTAATGAAAAGCAGGCTTTCAAAACTTCTGTGCCGAGTGGGCCCAAAAGTTATCTAGCCTCCCTCCTGCAGCCTCCACTCCCCCCAGCTATCCCCCCCACCCCATGCAGCCTCTCGAATATTTATGAAACCCTCACCAGGAACAAGAAAGATAGATGCTGGAGTGGGCTTTTGACAACTCGCTCTTCCTGAGCTACCCAGGACAACACACAGACACACACACACATTTGCTGATTTTCTTTTCCTCCTTAGAAATGTAAAAAAGAAAACCCCACCCCCAAGCCAAACTCAAAAATAAAGCAAATGAAAAAAAGGAGAGAAGAAGAAAAGTTAGCAGTGGCTTGCAAAGCAGCTCGGTCTCCAATTTCAGAGTTCAGTCAGAGTTTAGGGCTTGCATGTGTGTGCGTGTGCATGTTGGGGGTAGGTACATGTTTGTTTTTGATTTCTCTCCATGCGTTTTCAAGCTGCGCTCTAGCTCTTCCCCTCCTCCCATCCTGCTGCAAGCCTCCTTTCCCTTTCAAGGCCTTCTGACACAATGAGCTTATTTTCCCATGCTCCCTGTGAAAGCCGGGGTATGTGCGTGAAAGCTGCAGCCTCAGAGGACTCTTTTAAATACAGAAATTGAACGTTGCTGAAGTTACAGACAGGGTTTCTGCTATTTTTACAAATGACCCATGTCTTGTTCCCCTTCTCAGAAGTGATCAGCATTCTTAGATATCTTACCATCTGTCTCTCCCAACTGTTTTTTTTAAGTGAGTTTAATGTTGGTATGACAGCACTGAAGACTGATGTTTACAGCTTACTTCATGTTCTCATTACTGCTGTGGCTTGTGTGCCTCAATCCTAAAGGCAAAGTCCTTTCATATGAGCAAAAAAGGATATTTCCATGCTCAGCTTTAGGCCAAAAGTGTGATAGAGACATCATTTAACAAGATCTAATTTGAAATAATCCAATGGAGTAATATAGTCCTGTCATGAAAAAGCAACATTTCAAAGTTACTGAGCTATCTTAGGCCTATACATTGGGCAGGGGAACCTGCAGAGGCAGAGCCTCACTGCACTGCCCATTTTGAGATTTCACCCATCCCCTGCTGCAGTATATCACATTGGATGTAAAGTCTCCCTTCAATGCCAGTGTTTATTTTTCATGAATGCTTCTGGGGAGGTAAGAGGTCAGCATGAATCAGAAGCAAAATATAAAATTCCTGTGCAGAGTGAATACAAGGCTTATATGGTGGTCCCTTATAGTCCAAGTCTGACAGTTAATGATCTTGGTTGAGGTCTGCAGAAGTCAGTGGCACTTGGCCTAGTGAAAACAAGGGCCTTTGGGGGGGATGTGGATTTTTTTTGTTTTGTTTTGTGTTAAAACATGCTGGAACAGCTTTGTTTTGCCTGGACTCTTTCTCAGTGATTCCAGTATGAACTGTTAATCAATAAGAAATTCCTTGGGCAGACAGATTTTATGGGGCTACTGCAGTGACCTCTTTATACCATATTTCAGATGGCAGCAGCCTGTATGTTCTTTCATTTTCTTCTTTTTTTCTACCACAACCCTGTTTCAGTCAGTACAGTGTGGATAGATGATATATTAAGCCAATGTCCTAATCATATGTGGTCATTGAAAATCTCAAGGCATTCCCTCCATAAGTTAATCTTTCAGTTATCAGTTAGAGGAATTCAATTCTGCTTCCATAAATTCTCCCACTGTTTCAATTAAATAATGACGGCAAATTTCTAAATGCTTGGAAATACAGCCAGCTGTTGTGTGCAGACTGTGGGATGACTATTCAGGTAATACTCCATTATTTGAAGTAAGAATTTTGGCCCTGCAGGACATGTTATAGAATATGTTAGGAAGTGTAGTAAGGGCAAAACTACCATGTGCCCTCCTTCCTTTCCTTTGTCAGGCCAAGCAAAATGCCTAGACAGTACCACATTTTTGAAACCTGGTTCCAGGCATTCCAAGTCTGTACAGACATGCCTGCAAGGTATTGTTGGCCATTAGAGAGGCAAACATACTTTCATGTTTTTCCTAAGCTGTTGTGTAGTGCTGTCCATGTGGCTAACTGCTGCCCCCAGCTCCATTTCAGTTGTGGATATAGGCATTCCTTTGTGTAGCTTGGTCCTCTCTACTTTGATATTTTCTAGATTAAAAGTAATGTACATATTGAAAATAGGAGCATCTCTGAAAAAAAAATATCTGATGTTCTGTACTCTGCAATCAAACCCCTGCACATGCCTTTCCCACAGGGTTTTGCTCCCACCATAGTGATGGGAGCACACACTGTGCCTTGCATGCACACATTGTCTGGAGTCACTCCACATACTGCATGTCTTAGCAAGTGATCAAAATGATACAAAAATACTTTGTTTAGTAATGTTAATGGAATTACATAATAGATGTAAAAGATGACCTTCTTTCAGTCACACATGACTTCCTTTTTTTCTTTTACACTAGTAACTATGAATTTTGACCACATGTTGTCCATTAGGGAACACATTCGATGGTCACCTCTCTGACCACTGTGCATGCTATATCTTGTATTCACATATTGATAAAGAAAGTGCTAACCCCTTCAAGAAAAAGGAGTCAGACCATGTGATTTATCTGCATTACTTGTGGGAGATCAAGTTGTGATAAATCAGGTCAAATATTTTATCCTTTAGGCTTCAAGGTGTTTGATTTGTTTAAAGAGTAGCTGACTGATTTCAAATGTGTGGCTGAAAGCACTCCTGATAGCAAACTTTCTCTCACAGAAGACTTGCCTGTATGCCCACTGGAGTCAGTGGACTTCCTTGGAAGTACGATAGGGTGCATAACAGATTTGGGGGTAAGTACTAGCAGACCTACACAAACAGAGCAGTATTTGCTGATCGAGAGATCAAAAAATTATTCTCTAAAGAAATGCTATGTCACTGAAATTTGCTTTGAATTTCTGGTTCTATGACTGCCACTACCATCCCTACTGATTGTTTGGAGAAGGTCCTCTGCAGATTCACATACACTCAATTGATCATGAATGAAACTAAGAGCAGTTATTAATCTTACTGCCTGGTTGCACTCTAAACCGCCTTCTAATCCTGCCTCTGTTCTCTTAGACAAAGAATGCAGTGAGATGAAGGCAGGATCAATGCCAGCATGGAGCTGCCCTTTTCAGTAGTTGTCGTGGCAGGGTTTTATACATCAGCAACAGTGAGAAGTTCCCAGTGTACTGGGGGAGAAGGGAGGGAAGATGAATTAAAAGGGTCAGACGTTGTGCTCCTGAAGGGATGGCAGAGTCCCATCCTGACTCTTGGTCTCTGGTGAATTTTTCAGTTCCTTGTATTTAATGACTGACCTAACGAGACATTACAGCCCTACTGCCCTTTGGAGATCCATGAAGAGCTCAACACAAGCTAAGAAAGGGTGCATTGTGTCTTTGATCCAATGAGCAGTATTTCACAGGCTGGCAGATTTAATAAAATCTCAGAGGAACCTCAGCTCATTTTTTAAGAGGCTTAACATTGAGTTAAAAGTTCCCTTTACTCCTGCATTGTTGGAGACCATTCCCTTCTTGTGTGCTGCCAGAGGACCTGCAGGGAATTGGGGCTTCATGAGACCAGATTGGATGTAGGCAGCTGGTTAAGACTGGTTAGAAATCTGCAGGAGCAATAGCGGGATGCAAGACTCCTTCTAAGCCTTTTTGTTTCTCAGTCTTTGAAGTCATCCAGTGCCTCACATGCAGTGTGACAACTTAGCTCCACACCTGAAAGGAAAGCCAAGCTACTGATAAGTAATTTTGAAAATTGATCAGTAATTTTGAGCTGCATGACTTGAAAAACTGTGTAATACCACTACTTCTAGTCATGTTATTTGTCCCACCATTAACATAAGTTATCCGGCTGACTTCACAACTATAAATATGACCAAGTTCACGAAGTCCTCCCTGATACAATGTTTATTTACATAGCCAGAGAGCAAGTATGAAGGTGGAGAATATCTTATGGACTGATAAATGGATCCTTGGAGCTTTAGATAGTGCCACAGTTTCTTGTTCAAAGCTGCTAATCTAATGAAAAAAAAAAAAAAAGCAAAAGGTGGGGAAGAAGTGCAGGGATCCAGGTAGGCTGGAATGGATTCCTTGAGCAGCAAACTTTCTTTGAGGTTCAGTGTTGAGAACTTGGGAGCTTTTGCACCAGGAAGCAAATCACACTGTGCCATTTTGGAGTGCAGGTCTAGTGCAGGTCAAAATCTGAAAAGTGATGAATACTGAGAACTGCAGAGTTTGTTTTTGAATGTCTGAACACTTTAACCACTACTCTGCTCATTTCTGTTATTGTTATGGAGGTGCTGGCTGTGGACTGCATGGGTAATTTCACAGCAAGAGTTCCAGTGTAAGCCATATGTTGATCCTTCAGTCTAAATTTATATAGAACAGCTATTGCTAGGAAAATGTTAGAGATTTGTTTAAGGGGGCAATAGGATTTTGCTAAGATTTTCAAAAGTGCATGGTAAATACTTTCAAAGTATTAAGCACTCAAATACTGCCCTTTTTTGAGAAATGAAGTATAGGATACATGGTATTTCAGTCACCACTAACTCTAAAGTAGAATCCTTTGCCAACTCAGAAACTCACTGCTAGGTTACTGCTCACTCCCATGGATATGGCAGGCTGCTAGATTTTTTGCATTTGCAGCAAAAATGGACCCTCCACCTAAGGACCAGTAGTTAAAACTTTTATTGTCATTGATTAAAGTTTGGCCTTCTTGGTCAAAAAAATGTTCACATTCTGTAAGAAGCTTTAACATGAGCAATAATCAAAATTGGCACCTGAAATTATTAGAGATGGGGAAGAGAATGCTCCAAACCCTGCTTTTTAAGAACTTTTACAATGTATACATCTCCTGCAATATAGCAGTTGACAACCCCAGTTATTGATCCTTGTAAGATCCAGCAGAACCATGCTCCCTTCCTGTTGGCAGATGCAGATCCTGCAGAAATGAACAAAATACAGTCTCCACAGATACTTTTAAGATAACTTCTTTATTGAGAGAAGAATGCAGAGGGGGACAAATGCTTTCAGGAAGAAGAAACTGCCGTTTGGAACTGTTATGTCTAGAGGCATGGTTGAATATCAAGAGAAAACAAAGTTAAATGAACTATCACAAAGGAAGAGGCCGTCATGTAAAAGGCAAAGATGATTTGTGAGATTTTGCCATAGCCTCCCAAGGGGAGCAAGGCCTTTTGCTTGAGACATTTAAAATTAGACTGGACAGAGCAATGGAAATTCAGTGTATGAGCACCCCATGGGACAGAGTAGATAAGCCACTGGGTCTCCCTTTGCATGTTCCCTTACTCTTTTGTAACTCTTCATTCCAAATAATAATTTGTTTTCCCCAGATGCCCATCCTGGTTCTCTGTTCTTCCCCTTCTCCCCTTGAAGAAAGGAGCTGTGTTTGATTCATGGTGTCAGCTATCTTCCAAGCTCCGATCCAGTCCCAGGGGTGGGAGCTCATGGGACTGATGAGGGTAGGAGTGATCAACTGCAGACTTTCCTGTTGCTGAGCTTGCTGCAGGCCTGACCATTTTTAAGAGCTCAACAGATGTTTCTGCTTAGAAACTATTGGCATCTTTATGGACTGTTTTTTCCATTCTTCCCTCCCGGCCCATGTCCAAGCAGCAATGAATTATGTAAGACTACGTTCTAGCCTCCTCTTTATTATTATTTCTGTAGATGCATCTCTAAGAAGTTCTACAGTTCTTTCTACCTAATTTTAGATGCGTCAGCTTTCTCTTTGACCAAAACACCCAGCTACTCTTATAAACATTTATGTGCCTTTTCGTCATCTTTCAGGCACAGATGCCAAAAATACAATCCCAGCTTGTGGCTTCGGATTTAAGATGTCTCTCACTGTTCACACTGTGGTTTTAATCAATATGCCTTTTAACTAAAAGTTAACCCCTTGCAATGGAGCTGCCTTTATTTGTCTCTTACTGCTGGTACTTAGTGAACAGTAATTAATAATGAGTAATGGAAGGAAATATAGAAACTACTGCTGGAGCTCAAAATGGCTCCAACAAGCATCATCCCTATCTGGTTTAGTGGTTTAGCTCTTGGTTATTAGAAATGAACACATTTCAGACAGTCTTGAGTCAAATAAAAGCACTGAGCTGGTTACTTGCACTGTTGATAAGCACTTGTAATCCTGCAAAATACATGGTGTAATATGTGCAGGGCAACTGATGCAGGCTGGGTAGTCTTAACCCTTTACCATTGTATAGCAAAACTTCAAAGCTCAGAACTGGCTAGATTAAGTTTCTTTAAAAGATGATGTAAGCAATATGTGCAAGACCACATGGACATTACTTTAACTCCGAAGACAGACAAGTTTTCTGCATTGGAAAATTTGGCAGACTACTACTTAATTTCAGATGTATTATAGTAGCATAAATGAACTGTTTCCTTCTTTGGGAACACACAACTAGAAGGAGACAGAGTAGTTTAGCCAGTGTGCCACAGCCAAGTGTGGGGTTTTCATGCAGGCCTATGTTTAGTTATTACAGCAAAGAGTTGCTGTAAATCCTCTTGATGCACTTAGCAACTGAATTCCCACTGGAAGAAAAGCACATCTTTTCCAGTGTAACACTCTCATGGTTCACCACCTCACACTCTTTCTGTGATGGTGCTGCTCTGACAAGGCACAATGCCATTGCAAGTGGTCCTCTTGGAATTTTACCCTTTCAGTAATCTAGTGGTGTTGATATAAAGTTATTGAGTAGAGGACTTCCTTTTATTTGCAGTACATGTATACTTCTCAAGTAGCAGCCAAGCAGTTACATGTTGTCCAACCCAGGTGCCCCTGCACTGGTTTTGCAGGACTGTGAGGGCTAAAAAAAGACTCAGTCATGTCTTGGTACCTTGTCAGAGACGGCCCAGCAAGAGAGTCAGTGGTACTGGTGGATGTGATACAGCTTTGGATCATGGAGACAAGCAGGACTGGTTGTGCAGCCACTGGAGTCCCACTCTAAAGAGAGAACGACTGGATGTGCCTCAGCTGGCCCATGTGGCCTGGGCTCACAAAAGCCCTCACTGAAGTACCCTGCATTTTTCCTTCTGAAAGTAGAGTGCTGAATCTCACATGGTGAGAACTGAAATGTAGTAGGAGAATATGAGTCAAATTGCTCCATCTTTTTCTGACTTTCAGTAGAAAACCATGCAATAAGAACTGTGAGGTCAACCAGTTCGCATCTTTTTTCAGTAATTGCATTTGTGTGAGAATTGCATACAGCAGGCATTATGGGAAACAAGGATTTTTTTAAAAGCATTAAAATATTTATTTAATGGAAGATAAAGAATTGCTAATTGGAGCAGGTATTTCCTTGGGTTTTAACAGGGAGTGCCATTGCAATTGTCAACATTTTGTTGACTAATGTAAATAAGACAAAAGCTCTGTGCACTAATGTTCAGAGAGCTTGACATTGCACAAACATCTTTGTTATATATCCTTACTGTTGCCTGGTTTTGTTGTTACTGTTAAGACCTAGGGCTCTACTGGTGAAGAGTCACCACAAACTGAAGGGACAAGATCTAAACTCAAGAATTCCTGTGGTTGCTCCTTTAGACCATGCTGTTTTCCTTAGGAGTGTTTAATTCACTTCAGGATCTGTGAGACCTATGAGCCAAACTTTGAGCCATTATCCACTAACAAAAATCTGCAGTAATAGCAAATGGAGCATGTAAGCTGCCTTGCCAAGGAACTTGATGCTCTTTCTCAGAGGTCTCTGTGCTGAAGTTCTCCTCAGATCTCTCCCTGTTAAATATGAAATCTCTTAGCTCCCCAGAGCCTATGGCCAACCCCATGGCTAATGGCTTTTTGCCAGTCCTGTTTTGTATGTTATATTGTTGGCTGACACTGCATTTTTACAGTTTTATTTCTCATGGTCTTAGAAGTGGCCATTTTAATTTCAATAAATATATCTTTTTGCCCAGTACACAGTATTCTCCTGACAGCTCACAGGCTATAGGGAGCTGTAAACAACACTGTTTATACTTTCTGCTGATACCAGACCATTAGCATATAAATAGGGGAGAGATTTAAACAGGCTAAAACAACTCCAGCCTGGCCTATTGGAGAGGGCAGACAATCTGCTTTTCACTCTCCTTGCCAAGGATGTCAACTTTTCTGTGGGACTGTTGCAAGAATGAAGGGCTTAAAGAGATGGGAAGCTTTTATCTGACAAAAGAAAGGTCGATGAGCCTTAGAAATGCAGAAATACACTGAATAACAATCTGCCTGTTGGGATTTCCTTGTAAGCCCTGTTGATATTAGTGTGGGCATGTGGAGGGAGGGGAATTCCTTAAAAATCACCACAGAGCTGTTGGATAGGAGCTTCCTTTAAATTGAACTTGCAGCAAAGTGTTAAAAATACAATAATTATATCTGCAATAAGCATGTTGCTTTGGAAGAAGTTGTTTAATTTACTCTAAAGAAACATATCATGCGACCTTTACATTTTTCTAGCTGCAGAGTATTTTAGAGACATGGTACAGCCAAATACTAAATCAAATAACCTCACATATCTTATCCGTCTATTGAATTACTAAAATTTGCATCACCTTTGTCACCAGTGAGAGATAGGCACAAATGCTGCAGTTGCCATCAAATCGCTTGAGTCCTTTTCTCATGCAGTTGAAGTTTGATTTTTTTTGGTCATAGAATATGTAAAGCAGGGTTAACATAGATACTAGAAACAAGGGAGAAAAGAGGTTCTCAGTTAACAGTCCATTGGAAACCAGAGACCAAGACAAGGAAAACAAACAGCCAGAGATGATATTTCCAGGTGAGAAAGAGATACTGTGGAATTGTAAAGAGAGCTGTCACGTGATGAGTGGACATGAAACTGAAACAGAACTTAACTGTCTTGGAATTTTTTGTGGCTTTGCAGATATGCCCCAGTGGCCTGTAGACCTTTGGACAGACTTACATTTCAGGGCTGCACAGCTTTGTGTGGAACAGCCACTTGCCCCATTTTTCTTCGCTCTGCTGGAAGGGGGAATGGTTGTGATGTCAATTTTCCTCTTCAGAAGCAATGAAATTTTGTGTCAAAGATTGTTTGGCACCATCACCTTTCTGCTGCCTCTAGAAAAAAGAGTGGTTTCAAAGTTACATTACCAAAAGTGGTAGACACACTGTGATTTGTACTGTGTTTACTACACGGAAGTTGCTGTAGGAATGTCCTGCATAGCCACCATAAATATGGCAGTGAGTGGAGCACATGAAAAAGAGGAGGAGATGGAAACTGAACTGGCTTTTACTCTAGGCCTCTTCTAGAGCTCTTCACCTGCTGCATCTGCATTTAGTCTTCCTTGTGGTTTGACTCAAGTCCTGGAATAACTGGCAGTGGTGGTAAAACACAAGTCAAAAGGCACTTTTCAGATGAAACTGCAGTGCACACACAAGCTCATGCCTGTGCAGTCAGGAGCTAATGCAAGCAGGAGACAAACCTGTTCCTTGCTTGGGGTGCAAGTTACTAGTGATAACAAACTGCCTTTGTGGGTAGGCATGACAACTGCACACTGCTGGGCTGATTCCATGAAAAAAGGAGATGTTTCTGTGCTGAGGGACAGTGGATGTCCCCATTAGGATTGAGGACTGCAGAAGACTCTTGTATTTCAGAAAAGGCCTTGATCACAAAGCCACCATATTCTCCCACAGGATTTGTTATCCTTAGATTAACCCATTAACAGTAATTATAAAGTCTGACACATTTCTCTGTCATTATCTCTCTTGTATCATGTCATAGGATTTCTTCCCCCTGCTTCTCTTTTTATCTGTCTGTTAGATTAGAGACCAGAGTTATCTCTCAAGCTTTTTTCCTCCAATGTAAACTGGCCAGTTTTAGCACAGGATATATTGCAGTGATCAAAGTTTAGTATCTCACTTTTGTCAGGCAAATGTGAGATGAAAGGGACAGCTAGTTGTTCTTCAGATAGTAGCCTTAATACCCTTGGGGGTAAAACTGTGCTTTGTCTTGAGGTTGGAATTCCAGTGCTATGGTTTTTATCTATCTTTAATGAGTGTGGGCCTGGAAAAATGTTCTCCATTTTATGGAATTTCTGTGGCTCTGTTGGGAAGGAGATGGCTAGAGCACAACTGTTCTGATGATTGAGGGAAAGATTAAGTACCAAGAGTCTTGTGTTCAAAGCAGGGTGGTTAACCAAAGACTTAACAGAGGAGAGAAGGTAGAAAGTGGATATACACTAATTTAATTTGTTTAAAGGATGTTATGCCCAAATGGCAAAGGAAGGATTCTGTTCAAACCTAACAAGTATGAAAACTATGCTGAGATGCTCTTAGCCTCTGTGGATCTCCACCACTGAAACCAGAGTGAAACAGGAATTGTGACATTGGGATTAAATGCTCCTTGATCATGGAGTCCCCATGCTGCATTTAAAGTATCACAGTGGATATTGGTTTTTTCTTGTGCCCAAAGATCAAGAAGCAGAGGGAAACCAGAGCAATGCTGTTATTAAAAGGCCAAGACGGAGAGATGATACCTGGATCTGAGCTATATTAAATGTTCCCTCCTGCTCCATAAACTCAGTTGATGTGACAAGATAATGAGAAATTTCCCCTTCCTCAGTTTGATTGTCACTTGTAACCAAGGAAGGTCCCATTTGTTCTCCTTTAAAAAAAAAACTTTTTTAAAAGAATTGATAGGCCCTGTTGTATATACTCCTCTCACCAGAGGGCAATGAAGTCAAATCTATTAGTATAGGCCTGTCTGGCATTACATAAGCAATGCCCCCTGTGTGCTAAAACTCAAGAACACCACCTGACTAGGTAATAGTATTTGAATAGAAAGGTGGCACTGGGTCAGGGTGACTCCAGCACACCAGGTGGCACACAGATAAGCAGGCTGCCCCAATTGTCCACAAAACAGCATGGGATACCAGTGGGAGGACTTGGCAACAGTCACTGCAGGAGTAACTGGCATTCACACCTACTTTGTGGCAGATAAACTTATCTGCATCTCAGTAAATCTGCTTCCAAAGTGGCTTTAATAGCCTGCTCTAATAAGCCAGATGCATTGCAAAAACAATGGGGTTTGGTGGCAAGTCACTTCCATTCCAAGCAATTGAATTCAACCTGAAGCACAGTTCAAGTGCAGAAAAGCTGTGACTGACAGAAGGCCTGCAGGAAGCCAAATGGGAAGAGAGTAGAGCATGAGCTGCTGCCTGTCCTTGGAGGATTTTTAAAGAGGGTTGATGTGAACTGATCGAATCAAAAGTGAATGAGAGAGGTTAACGAATGCAAAGAACTGCATTTGTAATGTCTTCATTTTTCCATTACCTTTCCTTATTCTCTCTAGAGTGCTGCTGTTCCATCTCACAGCAATAAGCAGCTCAGCCAAGGAGTCATTTCGTATTCTAGTCTGACCCAGTATTTTGCAGGGTGCCAAACATCCACAGTGTGGATGCCTCAACCCTCCCCCCCAGTCCCAACACACAGAGGAGCATCTATGCAAAGCCTTACAAAGCCTTTCAAATGTCCTGCAAGTGGGACAAAGATAGGAGGAAATGAGATCTCTTCTCAGATTTCAAGAGTCCATTTAAATTTTATACTATATGGGTGAACTGGAGTTCTCACCAGCAGGCTTTGGGAAATGAAATTTTTGCTTTTGTGTACCCGCTTGACTTTAATTCAGGAGCCCCATCACGGCTACTATTTAAAATTTGACTTGGAGACTGTTGGAGACGAATGCATTTGGAGAGTGTTTTGATGAACAGTGACTTTCTGTGAAACCTTGTGGCCAGGGTGCAGCTGAATCTGAGCTTGTTCAAACAGGTGATCCAATTTTAATCAGAGTGGGCTGAGGGCAGGACAGGCTATGGAGGATCAGCTCTCGCTCCCTCCTGGAGCAACTAAGTGGTGTGCTGCCTTACAGCTCTTGCTCATACTTGTGCTGTGGTGAAGGATTTTAGTTTCTGGAGCTATTGATCCATCAACATGCATGAACACAAAAGGTGTATTTGCTACAAAAGCACTGACCTGGGAAGATGGCAGCTTGGCCAGGCCAAGCTGGGGTGCACCCGCTGTGCCTTCCCTACTTGCCACTTGATAAATACCCCGCTCCTTCCCCCACTCTCCTGCCCATTTTCCACAGCAGAGAGCAGACACAAGGGGACCCTTTCATCTTGGCACATCCCCTTGCTGATTAATGTGATGCAATGTTCCCACAACACCACCACTATGCCGGCCATGTAATTAGGCAGGAGATAATGAATGCTTCAGAGACTATTCAGGCAGCAGTGCCCGCCTCCCCGCCGAACAAGCTCCTTTCTCAGCAGTGAAGCCAAGTGGAAGGAGCAGCAGCAGAAATGCCATTGGTGCCGTGCTTAATTGTGCAGGAATCGGGGGCTCTTGCAGCAGAAAATAGAGTAAGGTTCAGTGTGGGAGAGATGGGCAAGTGGATCTACTCTGATATCTTGGGGCCAAACTCTTTTTTGTGTCTTTTCATGTGTTTGACCTTATGGCAGGAGAAGCCTTAAATGTGCACATCTCTGGTTTTGTATGTGTGCGCCTTTTTGTTTCAAATCATTAGGGAAAGACATCATTTAATAAGCATAGGAGTCTGTCTTCTCAGTAACCCAGAGGCAAAGATGCTGGTGCTACTTAGTGGCCTTTGAAATGTGGGAAACACACTGGGGACACAATAGGCTTATTCTCTTTTAGGGGGCTTTACAGTTAAGCTGCCATTGTCTGGCTAACATTAGCAAGAAAGATACTCTCCTTTCTCCCCGACCTCCATGTGGACTCTGAGAAAACAACCAATTGGTTTAAAATGCACTATCCAAATGCCTTCAGATCACGCGAGAATAAAGCCAGCAAGGAGCTGAAAGTCTGTCTTATCAGCTGGAAACCAATGAATCTACTGTCAATGGTCTTAGCAGAAATTCAGTCTTCTGCTCAAATTGCTTTCTGTACTTTTTAATTATTTTGTTAGTTGATGCAAAAATTTTTTAGACTTCTTACCTGACCATACTATCTAGTAAATGTAAGCAGGGCATCCTGCTGCAAGCAACTGGTAGAACTCATCATAAACTGACTTCAGTAGTTATAAAAATGAAAGGGTAACTGAAGTTTTGTGCTCAGGACAAATAGGTAGAAAACAGCTGTTGTGATAGCGATGAATCAAGGAAGCTCAGTTTCTGTGAGGATTAGGTTAATTTCTGAGCAAAAGGTCACTGGAGGGTGGAGTACATCAGAAAGAGGAATTTACGAGTTATAAAATAGAACAATTCATATGCACACTCACATTTAAGCCTGCTTCACTCCAGCAAGCTCTAAAGCCATAATGTGTCCTTTTGTAAATAAGTAGTTCCCAGGCAGACCCACTGATCACCCTACTGAATTAAGTGACAGACTCTTTTGTGCATCCCTTCTTGAATGACAGATGGATGCAAGTTATATTATTCTATTGCTTAAACACATTTTCTAATCAATTTATATATAATGTGTTGCCTGTCACTGCTGGGCATTTTGACTCTGCATCAGAAAATTCTTAGGCTTTCCTAGTATCTATAGTGTCAAAAGAGATTTCACTGAGTTTTCACTTTATATCATGTTGCAAAGTAATAGTAGAGTTGTGACCGAAAAGAAAAAGATGTCAGGGAGTACAGCTCTTACAGAAGAAAATCAGTTCCACTGATACCTTCACAGACCTGCCTGGTGGTATGCACAGTCGTGTGCCTCCATGTCATACAAGCACACTGCACTCGTTTGTGCCATGCTGTTGTGTCCCAAAGCAGATGCACATAGTAACTCACTGTAACCCCTGGATCATGTGTCATTTATTTCTCCTTCCTCTGTCACATGCACAAACATGGCCTACAGACTTTATGTGTGAAGCAGAGAAGGGAAACAGATGACACGTGATGAGAGCATTACAGTGCTTCTAACATTGATGGTCAGCATTTTATTGGTGTCAGGGACTCAAAGGTTGAGGCAAAAGAACAACTGAGGAGCCCTGTTGTTCCTGCCCAGAACTGGGAAAGAACTCTGTACTGAAAAGAGGTTCAAATGTTCTCCATCTGTCTGTGCTATTTGCTGACATGGAATAATGCTCTAACACCAACCTAGGTCAGTACTTCTCTCAGCATGATGTCCTCTAGAGGAACGTAAAGACAGTGTCAGCATTTACTCTGATTTCTAACTTAGACCTGTATTGAAGAGTGCCATTCCTGTGAATTGACCAGGCTGAGATAAAGGTATTTGATTATCTTACTGACAGCTTGAGGCCACATCCTATAGCAGTGAGCATGTCCACCAGGTTTCAGTAGGAATGAAAACAAGCACAAGTCATGCAGGATCTATGAGACTAGCTTACTCTTATAAAGTAGGGTATCTCCTTGTGATGTCTTTCTTCCCTCTGCCTAAGTTAACAAAGCAAATTGCAGCAAACTCCAGCATGCACTGCACATCTGGGAGTGAATTTTCCAGGACAAAAGCCATTCAGTCACCAAGAGTTCAGTGACATGACCTTTCTCAGAGCAACCCACAAAGAGATTGGCACTTCTAGAATTATGTGATTTTGACAACATCTGGAGCTCAGTTGTCTCTGGTAAAACAGATGTTTCACTTCTGCTGATCACAGATTTCTCCCCATGTTCACCATTCTAAGTTCTGTTTCAAGTAGTATTTAGCCAAGAAATGAACATAAATTTGCTTGGAAACTGTTCCAAAGAATCTGCTATGTGAACTTTAGAATGTTTTGCTGCTTCACTTGCTCTTGACAAGCTCTGAAACCCATCCAGTTGGGTTGGAATCTCTTCTGCATTTTTTCTATTGGCCCAAGTGATGTGAGGACCATCCCAGTGAAATGCTGATAGTGTAGTAGGAAGAAAAAAGGCAAAGGAAGAGTCTGTCTCTGTTTCCCTTGCTCTTACCTGGACCATATTCTGGTCTCTTATGGTTGTTGCAAATTATATCGAAAGATAAGTTAGGTAAGAATAATGATATTGAGTAGCACCATGATCATGGAGCCTTTGCTGAGCTCTTGCTGTGGCTTATGTAGACTCATAAGTTCCTGCAGACAGAATGCAGTGTGTTAAGAAGTCAATAGCATAACAGTTCATGATTCAATTTTCGTTTGCTTTGCAGTTTACTCTTTTAATAAGAGTGAAAAGTTAAAAGAAGCTCTCTTCTGGCACAGCATAAGAGGTTCACCAACCATTTCTGGAGTGTTTCAGAGTTGAGTAACATCAAAACTGGCACAAGAAATCAAACCAGGAGAAGGAGGCATGACCAAAGTATGTCTCCAGCAAACCTCAGTACCTAGGGCAGTATTTCCACAGGTCTGAGCAGGTGTGGGAACAGATGCCATTTGTGCCAGGTAGAGTGCCATGACTGTAAGATGACAGTTTTGCTGGGAAATAAAAGAGAGAAAAGGGGACAGCAGGAAGCCTGGAATGGTACTGAGCTCAGTCCTGACTCTGTATGCCAGCTCTGACATCAGTATAGTCCTCTGGCCCTGTGCTCCCTGTCCTTCCATGCCCAGTACAATACCAGCCACATGTGAAACTACTGACTCACACCTATGGCCCAGAACAGTCTTGGTTTTACCTGTGTTTGGCTCTCCATGCAGCGCTGCATGGTCATGTTCTTGTACAAAATCCTCTCTCTTAAGTGCTGCAGTTTCTCTCTGTCCTATCTTTGTGTAACAACCCATTGCCCATCTGAAAAACATATTTCCCCTGCTACTAAGTACTTCCTACTAGTACTTCTTCCTCCTACTAACTTCTCCCCAGCATAAAACTTCCCTACTTTAAAAAGAAACTGGACCAGGAAGAGGGCTGTTAGAAAAAAATGGTAGTTTTAGATAAGCAACTGTGTAACCAGCTGTGTAGCAAGGGCGCAAAGGAGGGATGAAAGCAGGCTTATAGCCAGCTTCTGTACTTGCCAGCCACAGCCGGCAGGTGTTTTACCAGAGCTGAGAGCTCCTAAATAAGAGGACACTAAAGAGTTAAAAAGATATTCAGGGAAAGCCAGCTGATGAGAGAAGGGGAAAAGAGGAGGAGCAATCCTCCTCTGTGCACAGATTTTCCAGAGTCTCCAGAGATCAGTAAGCCCCAGAATGCTTTTCTTTTGGATGTTTTAATTTAGGTGGTTGGAATCTAAATAGCTAATGATTTATCCTAAAAATGTATGGTGACAGGATATAACTTGTCATAGCAATCAGAACTGCAACAAATGACTGAAATTCAACCCTCAGATTCAGCCTGAAATTTATCCTGAGAGTAACTGAATCTTACAGTCATACTCAGAAACAAGCAGTTATTTGCTGTGAGTCATTAAAAATTTGAGATCTGACAAGGTACCGAAATAGCTCAGCTATGCACCTATATGTGTCACACTTACTCATATCTTACTAGTTCCTGGGAGCCAGCCTTTCTCTTGTTTAATTTCATCTCATTACCCAAAGATATGCCCCTTGTGCGTTTATTTTGTTAATGGAATGCTAGCTTTATTGGAATATCAGCTCTGTAGGGGTTGCCAGGACATATAAAAAGGAACAGCCGTAAATTATGTTCATTATTATTGTAGTACAATGCCAGGTCTGGTACTGCTTCCAAAAAGTAGGAAAGGGAGAACAGAACTTAACATGTCCCTGACCTGTCCAGAGGGATAAAACAGAGAGCTTTTATTTTATTTGTTTCTACAGTGACTCAGTCTGTAGTAACTGGGTTAAAGTCCACTTAGAAACGAATAGAACAAAAAGCCTCCTGTTAGTGCTGGACATTTTCCCTCTTCAGATATCACCAGAAGGATTTGAAAAAAAGGAAAAAGAATAAGAAAAAAAAGCCCTCTAACAGAATGCAGGAAACCACAAGCTTATGGGAATGTAGCAGCACTTTGGAAAGGAAAACACTGCCTCAGCCTTTCATCTGCGGGCTTGTGCTTTTTTTCCCATTTTTTCCTTACCTTCTTTTCATCTCCTTACAGCTAGAAGCATTTGCCAGGTCAAGACACAGCCTGGAGAAAAGGCTGGTGGGGAGAGCAGTGAAGTTGCAGGGGGCCGTTGCCAAATCCAAGACAGAGAGGAAAAAAATTGGCTTCTGCAGATCTCTGTAGCCCGCAAGAGGACTCCAGCATGGAGGGAGAGAGCTTTGGTGCAGCTGGAACTTGCAATAGTTACTTGTCACACTGAGGGTCTTAGCAGGGTCAGAGCCCTGGATCCTACAAGGGGGGGAAAAGGGGCTTTTTAATAATTTTTATTTGGTACATCTAGTATTTTTTTTTCTTTTTTTAGCTTAATGGCATTTAAGTTAACAAATTACATAATGTTCTCTAAGACTATAAAAAATAGCTGAAATGCTTTCTGTATTCCATTCTAAGTATTGTTATGACATGCCTATATTTTCATTATAAAGAAAACATTTTCCAGCAAACATTCACTGAATTTCATTAATTTTCACTTCAACTTTTTCTAAGAAATGTGAACTGGCAGTAACAGAGAAAGCATGTTGAAATTTTGTTTTGCATATAAGAACGATCACTTTATTGAATCTTCCAAAACTTCACAATCCCTACAACTCTCAAATCTGAGGAAAATTGCAGCTGTCTAAAATGAAATGGGAAATTGGAATTAAGTATCATTTCTTGCCTACAGATTTAGCTATTATTATGATCCTGTTTAGTACCAAAGATCATGCTAATTTTTGTTAGGTGAGTTTTAGGTTGAACTAGATCAGGGAAACAGCTTGGTAAAAGGTGTAGTGTTGGGTGTAAGGGAAGAATGGGAATGCATAGCCAGAGCTGTACCACATAAGCCAACTGTTATTTTAATTTTGACTGCAGCAGAACCATAATCTCCAGTGGTAAGCTGTTGAGTGACTTGACCAAGACCACATTGCACATAAGCAGTTACTTTATTTAGTTAGCTGACCGATTCCATGCTGAGTTAGAGAAGTTTGTCTTTTGAGTTCATAGTTAATAGGTAAACAGAATCGACCTTGCCATACCTATTTCACTGAAAACTGATGACACCAAGCAGAACATTCAGTCTTTAAAACAAATTTCCATTGTTAATGCTATATGAACCAGCTCCTTGTAGTAGTCGGTAATGGGTTATATACAGCATCTCCTCTCCAGGTCGTTTTTTTATATGGAAATCAGGGCTGGTTTCCATATAAGAAAAAAGAATCAAAAATCAAATTACTGTTTTCATTCAATCTGCAGTGAGCTATTCCAGATCCTAGTGGACAAATTATCTTCTGAAAAGTATCTAAATTTTGCTTCTTAATCATAATTTTCATTGAAATAATAAAGTTCAAATACTCTGTTCTCTTATACAAACTCTCCTGCCTTAGCCCTCTTGGCTGAAGAATTTGAGCTCTCCCAGCCTTTCTTATATGGCAGCCCCTAACCATTTCAGGGTTCTCCCACTGGACTTCACTTCAGCTGGCAAATGTCTTTTCTTGCAGTGAGCTGGACACAATATCCCAGTCTTTGTTGACTAACACATGGTTAAAGACTATTTTGCCCTTAGTGTGATCACAGCTGGTCACAGTTGAAAGCATATTTTTAAACCCTGTCCAGAGGTAGAATATTAAGCCTGACTAACCAGGCTGGTTTAAAACACAGTTGGGACTACTTACACTGAAAAATTCCAACATCTTACAGCATGTGCTAACTAACACGCTATTTAGCGCTTAGATAAGAAGCGTGACTCTTCCTACCTGGATAGTTTTAAGCCCAAATCTGAGAAGTTATTATAATTTAAATCTAAAAGTTAAATTTAGCACCATCCCAGTAAACATATATTCTAAGATCTAGTATATATGTGCTGACTTGGAGCACGTTAGGTAGCTAGTCCAGTTTATTACACAATGTACTTCAATTTCATCTTTATGCATCAACCATCCAGTTGGAAACATGCTGCTGGTTCATAAGGGAGAAGGCTTGCACAGCCCTGGCTAACAGGGGGTAACTGGAGCACATCATTATCTGCTGTGTCACTGTACAGCCATTGCATTGCCACATGCAGAAAGGCATTCATTGCTTTTTGAGGTCCAAATCGTCCTTGATAACCAGCACTACCAATACTAGTGTTCATAGGGAAGAGGGATTGGAGAAATTCCCTGAAATTTGTTTAAGGTTCAGAGCTTTTAACTCCACCTTCCTGAGCCAAAAGAGAAGCATTTTTTCTCCACTCCATCTGGTACAGCTCTCTGGAAAACTTCAGCTTGGCCCACGCCCTCCTCAGCCCCTGAACTTTGTAATTTTTCAGCTGCCAGAATCACTAACTGCCCAGTTTTATGTAACTCCAAGTATCTGCAGTGGAGCTGGAGAATACACACATGGAGGAGGTTTTGTGGCTTTTAAGCTATGCCCAGAAGTTTACCTTTTTTTTTTTTTTTTTTTTTTTTTTTTTTTTTTTTTTGTGGGTGGGAGGTGGAAGCGGAGGAATGTAGTAGGGGTATACACAGGACTTTTCAAAATAGAATGGAGATTCTGTCTGCTGTGAGCTTTGCTTTTGAAATCCCCCTTTTTATTTTGGAAGGGACCTGAAATGCATTTCAGGAGTTGGGGCTTGCTCAAATATTTGATAAGTGTAAATACATCCATAATAATTTTTAGAGGTTTTCAGTTCTTTGTGTTTGTTGCCTGTCACTCAGAAAGCCAAATCCAACTTGTTTAAGCTATTGTCAAAGTCTGTATAGCCAAAAGGACTAGCGATTTTCCACAACCCCAGCTAGCAGCTTCCCAGATGACTATGCTGTGCCTGAGTTTCTGCAGCCAAGCAAAGCAAACAGTCATGCAGCTTTTGTGGCACTTGAAGCTTTTTATTCCAGTACCACAGAAAAAATGGCAAACACTCAGAGGAGTCAGGCGGGGCAGGGAGGCTGCATTTCCAGAATCTGTAACCCTCTTTTCCCTCATTTCCTTTCAAATTCTTTGCAAACCCCGAGTCAATTTTTGCATTGGCTATTTCAAACTAAGTAAGTTGTGGTGGTGGGGAGTGTGTGTGTGTGTGTGTGTGTGAAAGGCAGCAAACTGCAAGAATGAGGCTTCAGCACTATAATAACAAAACAGCAAACAGCCTGTGAAGCCAGGGACAACCCTGCAATAAACTTGTGTATCCGAGCTTTAATCACAAGTGACCTAGCAATAACAAATCAGTGCATGCCTGTGGGTGTGGGAGAGAGATGAGCAGAAGTGAAAGAGATACATTCCCAGAAGGGCTGAGAAAGAGAACAGAAATATTGAGGTGTGGAGGAGGTAAACAGGAGGAGCATGTACTTTGATTGTGTTGTTTGTGCATGTACATTCTAAACAGTTGAAGTAAAAGCTTTCTTCCTGTTTCCTACAACATGTGGAATTTCATGCATTTACCAAATGTTGAAACAGGAGCAAAAATCAGCATCAGTTCCTCTTGAAACACAATTAAAGCTGCATGAAAACAGCAAACTGTTAATAAAACACAGCATCCAAGTCAGAGTTATCTGCAGGCCAGCTGTGGTAGTACTGAGGAGCCAGAGGTAGGACGTTATAAGGGGATTAGGCTAAATCAAGAACAAAATGGAAATTTACAGAAGTAAATTGTCAATAAGGTTAGTTTTAAAGGGATTTGGTTAAAGAGAAATATCAAACTGTGCATAGCAGAGATGTGTTAATGAATTGCTGTCTTTCCAGTGACAGAATCAAGTAAAATTGTAGATGTGGAGGTATGATTCTCTTGCTATATGACAGCTATATGGCAGCTTGCAACATTACCTTCTTGGATGTATACAAAATGGAGCTTTGGTTAGGACTGCTGTGTGTTTCCCAGGGACAAGGAGTGGATAAATAGCAAGAAAAGAGTGGACATGGGTACAAATGGAGTGATTCATGACTGTGTGTATCTTCTGTCCAGGGGAGAGACAAATGTCTCAATGCAAACAGAACTGCTGCTTCACAATCCTTAGTGAGTTTTTTTTCTGTGACCCCTTTGGGGCCATGCTGGTGCACAGCCTGTATGCTGGAGGCTGAATTGGTTCCCAAGTGCACTTAGTATTTAAAGACATTAATAATTTAGGGCTGTCTGCTCCAGCTCATTTGAGTGACTGGGGCTTCTGATCTCCCCAGGCTCTAATTCCCAAAAAGCAAGGGACTGGAGAGCACAAGGACAAGGCACAGAGAGTACGCAGCTGTGGAACACCCAACTTGTCCGGGTATGACTATTGACTCCAGGGAGAGCCTTCCAAAGGGACTGAGATTAGTGTTTGGCAAGGACATGAGTTACTTTACTGAAGTCCACTTTTTTATCAAATGTCTTCACCATGTTGCTGTTGTGGAGCCAGAGTGGTTAGAGGTCAGAATAAACATCGTTCTGCTTGCTTCCCATATCTTCTCATGGCTTTTAAGGAGGTTGATGAGTTGTTGGGTCTCTGCCATGTGCACAGAGCCTGCATGTAAACAGAGTGCTATCTGATGTGTCCTTAGCCAGTGCCAGGCTCAGAGGGCAATAGAACCGACTCAAGGCTCTAATGGAGGTAACGACAATGCTAGAGTTTACAGCAGAGGTCAGGGACAAGAGAGCAGCCTATCTTTGGGGAAGGCCATAAATTGTTGGAAGTTCAAATTGGGGAAAGGAGCAAATGGCTGTATTTGTTTTCTCCTTTTCTTCCATGGCTGACTTGGTAGGCTGTGGCTGAAGTCATGGTATACTGAACCTTACACATTCCAGATGGCGTATGGATCAAAGCTGTCCAGGGACATTGGTTGTGTGCAAGTGGGAAGTGGTGCCCTGTGTGTGTTGTCACACTAAAGGCTTTTTTCTCCTGAATCAAATTTGGGCAGTGTACTGGCATAGGACTCTTTCCCTCTCCACCCTGCCTAGGCCAGCTGCCTCATGGCTCTAGAGTCTGGCAGATATGTTTTGGGCCGGGTACATGTCAACGGGGTCCACCCTCTCTTGAAATTCTTAGTTTTACTTGAACTGCTGTTGAAACAGTAGAGTTACTTGTGCAGAGGAGGAGGAGAACTGGAAAGAAAGAAGAGGTCAATAAGTGCAGCTTTGAGCACACATGCAGAACTCCTTCATGGAGGTTGACAGGAATGACAGAAATGACAAGAGCAGTGGGTTTTTCATGTGGTGCTGATAAGAGGCAGAGGGCCAGAGCCTCTCCCTGAAATTGCACAGGAGAGATGAGCCCAGGCTCCTTCTTACTCCCCAGTGTGGGATGGCTGTCTGAGAGGTCAATCCTGGCAAGGCACATCATTACCCCATACTTTCAAGGCCAAAGTTGTCCCGTGTCCCCTGTGACCGGGGAGAGGTGCATGCACAATGGAGGGCAGTCTGTGCACCCAAAGGCTTCCAGCTTCCACTACTGGCAAGTGAAGGAAGCCAAAACTGGCTTTGCTTTATGGTGCCAGGATGCAGCTCAGAGGATGTGCATCTATTTTTCTAAGCTATGTGAACTGACACAGCAAAAAGTGCCAGCATGGGAGGAAAAGATAAAACATAGTGGCCTCATTTCAACAAAAAAACCCTCATCCATCATGCAGAGAAGTTAGTAAAAAGCATGGCAATTAAATACATGCCAGCAAATAGCTTCAAATCTTAAGTCACCCATGCCCAAAAAAAGCAGGGCCTGTGCCCATTTGGAGTAAAAGATAGTGCTTCATGGTTTTTTCTTTCAGTCTGTGCAGCCTCTGAGTCCTCTACAGCCAACTTGCTTCTTTGGACTTCCTTAACAGAGGCAAAGAGTTAATTTCATGGAGAAGAATTTTTCTCTCTTTGGATGATAAAAATTATAAGGAAAAATCCCAGTGTGCTTGGCAGTATTTGGAATGAAGTTGTTAAGTCCCAGCTTTGCATCCTGAAAATTAACACTCAGGACCTGTAGTATCTCAAGTGGAAAGGTGATATTCCAAATCTGCAGGTAGCACATTTTTGTGAAATTTAACAGTTGCTCTCAAAAAAGTGTTTTGTTAACTTCCTTTTTAATTCCCATATCCTTATTTTTATTTTTTTTCTGTTTTTCTTTCTACTAAAGATGAAACAACAGATTCAGAGCTTTGACTTTTGGGAGTGTCAGACGCATTCAGATTTCTAATTGGATTAATGCAGCAAAATAATGGGTTAAATCAAAACACACACACCAAAACATTCCTGTTTTCTAAGAAAGTTTGGTTCCAGATTCAAACATATTTAAATTAAATTCTTGTTTCTGCTACTAGACAGAAACCATGGTGAGATAAATGAAATCATATGGGGGAAAAAGAAGGCAGAAAAATTCTCAATGTAACAATGTTTCTTTGGCTGCCCTGCCAGGGAAGGAAAGAGGGGAACATTTCTTTCCACTCTGCTTTGCAACTGGCTAGGTACACTAACTTATTTTGTTTTCTTCTGAATGAGTTGACTTTTGCAGGAAACAGACTACTGGCATGATCTGGTACAAGAAGCCTGTGTTATTGTCTGCCTGGCCTCTCTTGCTGGGCGGATCCTACATGGCTTTCAGCAAAAATGCTGCCTGCCTCCACTATCTTGTGCTCAGTTACTAGCAATGATGGGCTTGTGTAGGAGCTGTTAGGAAGACCTTAAGTCTCTCTGTGACCAAAGTCTCACAAGTTGTGAAAAGCAGATTGTATGACAGGATGATGACAAGGCCAAAGAATGGGCCTGATGGAAGGAATAGGTGGCAGGGGAGAGGGAGGGATCTACTATGTGCTTATTCTGCACAACCTCATGTAATCACAAAATTCCATGCAGGAAAACTAAATTCAAGTTATTTGTGTTTCAGTGAAAAGGAAAAAGAAAATCTGGTGACAGAGACGAGAAAGTTTCCACATGTTGGACTGGAGTAGAAAGCAGTATATAGATGATTTCTGTCTGAGGTCTTGGTTTGTGTTTAGGGTGGTAAAAACCACTCAGACCCCACTAGTTCCTCCAGCACCTTCTCAGGGTCACAACAAGCCTCAAGGAGTGCCAGAAGTGCACCTTCAGCCTTAGTGGACAAGCATGGTGGTCTTTATCCCTGTTAGAGGAACAGCAAGACCTGAGACTTGGAGTCACACAGTGGGTCTGGCTGTCTCTTGTGACTATTGTACAGGGCTGTGACTCCATCAACAGCAAAAGATTGACTCTGACTTGTGACTGTATGTGAAAGAGGTATTAAACCAAGGAATTCCATAGTAGAGCAGAACACACAGCTGAGGACTTCCAATGGCCTGGTGTGAATTTGTCTTTTGGCATTGCATTGTTTCTTTCATCTGTATTGGAAAAGGTGCAGCCATGCTTTGCAGTGAGCAAAGCCTTGACAGTGTTCTCACCTCCCTTCACTGTGTCAGCTGGTACCTCCTCTCTCTTTCTCTGGGCACAGTTCTCATTGCATGAGGAACCACGAGTGCATTGAGGCTGCACTGCTGCAAACAGAACAACTCACAGTCACACCAGCAGGGACAAAGTGCAGAGCCCTTTCCTCCTGCTGCTCCTGCTCTCGCTCCCAGGACAGAAGCCATCAGCTGTCTGTTACTGCTGGTTACCATGAGCCTTGGCCCTGGCTCTCCCAAAGTGCATCTTAAGTTTCTAGCAGCCGGGCTTGGAGGACCCAGAAACAGACCTGCTGCTTCGGCAGCTCTACATCATGCCTGCCTAGTGCTGACCTTCCCTGCCCTCCGGCCTCTGCCCTTGCCTCTCGACCTGTGGGATTATTCCTGCTGTGCCTTCTCCAGGAGAAGGCCCCTCAGCTGCTGCTGTAGTGTCGAGGGTGACTGTGAGAGAGGAATGAAGAAACTCCTCCTCGAATGACTTGCTGCTGTAGTGGGCAGAAATCAACACCCTGGGCACCCTGCTGAAGGGCCATTGGAAAAGCACTGTAATCCCTCTGTGCACTGACCCCCACCAGGCCACTGTTTTATCCCCACAGCATGCTCGGCTGCCCTTGTTTCCAGCCATGAGGGCCCTTACGATACCAAATTCTGCCCATCATGCCCTATTTTCTAGTTTTGGTCTGAAGAACAAGACTGGAGTTGAGATTTTAGCTGGAGTTTATCCTTGCCCAGTCCTCATCTCTGAAGGGCTGGCTGCCAGTAAGGGGACGAGCCGCTTCCTTGGTTACTGCACCGCAGGCCACGGTGCTGGAAGGGGGAAGCAGGGGGGATTTTTTGTTTGTTTGTTTGCTTTTCCCTGAACCGTGAAGCTCTGGGCAGTGCTGAAGGCAGGATACAAGACCTGATGGACAGGATCTGGTTTTAGCCCATTCTCCCTCCCCTCTCCTGGAGGAGTGAGGCTTGTGGCCCCAGCAGTCTTTCAGGCCCTGCCAGCGGGGGAGTGAGAACTAGGCCCACGGATTGCATCAGGAGTCTTTTTTCTGGTCATGCTGGTTGGTTATAATGAGAAAATACTCCAAATTCCTAGTGAAAAATCCTTTCTTCCTTTGATTATTACTGGGCCAGACAAGCTGAGCTAGCACTGGAGCCCTGAATGGTGGCTGGCTAGTGGTGCACACGGTGGTGCCAGGGTGGGAGGCAGGGCTTCTGAATCCTCATCCCAGCATAGCTCTGTGGTTTTTTATATAAACAAAAAAATCAGCTAACTCATTGTACATTCTGTCTGAACATATCTGGGCATGAAACAGGATCAGTGATACAATCCCGAGTGGTGTTTAATAGCTCAGTTAGCTAAGGAAGTAAAAAAGACCTCGCAGTGAAAGATACTTAAACACAAAGTGGTGGGACTGTCTCAAATCTCATTTCTGAGCAAAGCTGCTTCCAGATGCAGGAGCAAGTACCTTTAAAATGTCTCATTTTTTTATTCATCTTCCTCATGTTTTACAGAAATTTAACTTATGTTCTAGACAGTAGAATCCGAAACAGATGAAGACTTCAAGGTGTCTTGCCTCACTACTGAAGCATTTGTAGCGAGGTGTGACTGGAGGAAGTCAGCAATGCAAGTTTTTCTGGAGAATGTACTGGTTAAATCTTATTGGTGGACTGTGACATGTAAATGAATTAATATTTAGGAACGATTTTATTATTTTTCGGCTGTAAACCTGAGTATATGCTCACTGGTTAATAGACTTGTCATTGAGGCATGAAGACAACCTGTCTAGTCCTCACAGGTGCTGAACTGAGGGGATTTATCTTCATTTTTGTCTGACTTGATTATGTTTGCTTCTTTCTCAGGGTTTTTTAAAATCCTTTTTTTTTTTTTAATGTGGTTTAGATTATCACTTTAACTCCTGGGAACTCTGAGAAATAGGTTTTTTTCTTCTTAGGGGAGGGACACTAAATTTCTTTCACAATTGGCTTGATCAATATGAAATCAAGAGCAACACTCTTGATTGAAAGTACTCATTCTCACTTTAGGTGCACTTCATCTATGGGGGTTTTACTTCAAAGCATAATGAAGAATAGGATTCAGGATTTGTGAATATACTTTGTTGCCAGTTTCTGTCCTGTTATATAGAGAAAACCTTCAACTCCTTCCCTTGTATGTTTCTCATTGTCCTTTTTATTCTTTGTTTTTCGAATCACAAATTTTTCCATAGTTTTCTTTAGCCATCTCTAAATATTTTTAAAACACTCATTAGCTTCTTAATAATCCTCTTAGATAAGTAGATGTCTTTTAACAGTAAAATCTTCTCAAGGTGGGAAAAGTGAGGTACAAAATATTAAAAAATATAATTACTTAATTAACTCAAACATGCTTCAAACTTCTAAGAAACTTTTCTTGTCAGCCTTTGAGCATTCTTTTTAATGAAAAACATCAACTGTGTGATGATGGGTAAGGAGCAGATACTGAACATAGTAATTTTGGAGGAAATCCCTGGAAATTCCAAATACCCATCATAACTCCAGATGGCCTGAAGGTCATGTTTTATATTGCAGCAGTTCCACTAATTTTTGAAATGGTTTTGAGACGTTTCCAGATGTCTTGGTTGGAAAAGGTGCTGCTAAAGGCTGAAGCTTGGATCAACACTATAAAAATATAAGAACATCATGGAAAAAAATCTTCTCCTTCTTTCTTTTGGTCCTTATGTAGCCCTTATAAAAATAGTAGTATCTGAGCATCTCATACGTATTTAAAAACAGAAATAATAATAACAAACCTTCTGTCTCTCTTTTCCTTCCCAGTATGTAAGTGAAATAGCTTGATTTGTTCAAAGGACTTTCTCCTTGTGGGTTCTAAATATTTAGCTGTGGTTTTCCACAGTTTATCTACTGTTCCATTACTCTACTGAGAGGAGGAAAAAAAGATGCCATTTCCATTATTTCGTGGAACTCAAAAAGCCACAGTGTTATTTGTTCCCTCTACTGATTCTCATGTAGAACATAACCAACACCATTCCCAGAGTTGTGCATTCATGACTTTATTGATGCATAACCAGGGATGTTTTGGCAGGATTCAGTGTTGTGTAAGCCACATGTTACATTAGAGGAAGGCTATTATATTGGAAGGCTGTATATGTTAATTGCAGCCATGCACGGGATGGGTCTGTGGGAGGTTTAATATTTAACTGTAGACTATGTTTGAGAAATCATTATATTCCCTTATTAATACTCTGTGAACTTGATGAAGTAATATTATGTTACACAAGGGTCATTTTTCTCTGTTCTGTCTCTCTTTCTAAACTCAATGTAAAGCACACTGTTTTAATAATCAGCTTGATTTTTCATTCAAATTTCTGCTTTCTCCTTTGAGATAATGGTACAGCTCTGTATTTTCTGTGTTATTATCGTTTAAAAAGCATTGTAGAGGATTGCAAAGGAGTTTTCTGAAACTACTAAAATTTATGGCCACTGTTAGCTCTTTTCCTGAGGGAGTTTTGAAGATTCATCCCTTTTATGTGTCAAATTTCTTATAATTATCTCCCTGAAAAAATCTGAAGGCCTTACTGAACAGGTCACTTGTGCCAAGAGAGGTGGCTTGTGATTAACTAACCAAGATGCTTCATAGTAAGTGAAATCAAAATTCTTCACATCATCCCAAATGCAGTACCTACTGCAAGTAAAGCTTGGGGCCATAAAAGTGCCCATCACACTGTGATTCCAGTCCTCAGCGTTGTACGCTCAAGTGTCAACAGCCTTGACTAGAACACGGCCACGTTCCTTAAGTCGCTGTGTAGACCAGCTTTTTTTTGACTGTCATGGTTGTTTCCATATCCTGTATCATGAGATCTTGATGCTCTGTGCCACTGTGACAGAAGTCTGTTCTTTGGGCATGGCATGATAATTGCTGGTGTGGATAAATTTCACCTCTTCTGGCAACATCACCTCTGTTTTTCTGTGGTTGACTAAGCAGCAGGCTTTTTCTTTGGCTTTTTTTTTTTTTCTGAGCTGAGGAATTCAGATGTCTGGGATACGGTGCTATCTGTTGTAAAGTGAAGGCAGTATGTAATTAGGTGTCATGTATGCTCTCCTGGCATCCAAGGGTGCCATCTCTCACACATTTATGCATGTCTCATGGTATGGGAAAAATAACTGAGCCATGTGGGCCTCTGTGGTTGCAGAGGTGTGTTAGTGTATCACGACCCTTTGGGAGAAGAAGGAATGTGAGATGAGTCTTGGTCTTTTATATTCACATGCACCTAAGTGTTAAAGAGAGGCAGTGGCATTTTGTGATCATTACAGCTGAAGATTGCTGAGAAATGCTATTATCTGAGTACTTTCCACCCCCTTCCTCATAGTAAAAAATAAATTTACATATAAAAAAATATTTCTCTTTCAGAAGTGTCACATTATTTCCAAGTTGCACAATCTAACAGTAGGAAAGAGTAATTCTGAATAGCACAGAAACGGTCCTGTTTCAGAAATAGGATGCAGATATTTGTCTGAATATATCATCTGCAGTATACTTTATGAAACATTGACTTTCCTGTAAGAACCTCTGTGATGTTTCCAGTTCCCTTTTGCCTTAAAAATGTAACATTTTCTTCTGCTGGCCAAAGGAGGATCTCACAGCTAATAATAATTTTAAAGACCTATCAGTTTTTAAGTGGAAACTTCAAAAAGTGCTTTTCTTTTGTAAGCTAGTTCTGCCAATATGGCAATTTTACTGTAATTCTTTAGTGAAGATACCTATAGCTTGGAAACAGAATATCTTGCCTATGTCTTTCTGCTTGTGGTATCTAATAATGAAATTTTTGTTTTGGGAAATGATTCTCCCTCTTCTTTACAAATTCAAATACATACAAATATTCCAGCAAGAGTCTGCCTGCTCATGTGTACAAAATGCAGTACTCCCATCTCTGTTCTCCTAAGTCGTTTATTTACACCCATCTGTTTTGGGATCTATTTTGGAATCATTCTCACTATGGTAAGAACCTTTAAATTATTTATGGAGACTTAGGTTGGTGGCTTAGTTTGCCCTTATTCTGGCCTAATTCTCCCTCATCTTCTCCCAGCCTTATCTGCCATTGTGTACACTTTTCCCACCATTGCAATAACCTTCACCTTCTTTTATTTTCCTTTCTCTCTGCCTATCTAATTCCAGACACCAAGCACTTCCTCTCTACCTACAAGGCAAATTCTGCTTTTTTAAGTAGTTGGAGTATGGGATTAGAAATTTCATGAATAATAAGCCTGACACCCAAATATTGGTCAAGATGCTTTAACTTTTGTCTCTTGATTGCTTCCCTGGGTGACTAAGCAGAAAAAATAAATTCTGGTTAAATGTGGGTTTAATTAGATGTTGATCTATGAGCTACTAACATTAAAAATACAGGCAACAGTATGGGTGCTGGGGAGTTTAACCACAAATATCTCTTTCAGTCCCTCTCTTTTTCTTTTAACTTAATTAACTTAATTAACGTTAATGTTCTAACTTTATAACTTAATAGTTCTACAGCTTAGAGTTTATGAAAGACACCACAGTGGATCTTCTGAAAATATAATTGTGTATTATTAAATTACAGAAAATTTACTTTGTGCATTAGCAGAACAGGAAAGCAAGAATACTTTGCTGTTCTCAACCACTTGGCAATAAAGCATCCAAGCCCTGCATTTAGGCCTTGGTCCTTTACTCCATCTGTATTCCTCACATCATATGAATGAGAGGTTCTTTTGCCTGAATGCAGGGAGCATTGCCTGGTTACAGGCAACACATTTTAGCCAGAGCTCTCGAAGAGCTTCACCAAGAAGAGCACGTACAATGATCCTCGTTGTATGGTACACACCATGTAATACAGTATATAGTGGAATGTAGCATTAGCCAGCCAGGGGTTCCTGGCTCCCTTCTCCCTGGTCTAACAAGGGGGAGCTTTAATAGCAGTTTCTGCATCCTCCATTTTTACAATATGGACAGGCAATGGTGGTAGTCCTTTAAGCAAGCCTCCTTATACTTACTGCTTAAATCAAGGGAGATGTAGAAGACTATAGCATGAGTAAGGAGAGAATGAGTTTTCTAATTCTTTCATGCTTAATAACTTCTGCTCTTTATAGCAACAGAAGTAAGTGTAGTTACACATTGACAAGCACATGCTTGTTGCCCACAGCACATGCTCAGCCTTTCATGACTGAAGTTGCATGCATGCACAAGACAGCAGAAGTGAAACAACTGTGAGTCCCTTTAGTTTTTATAAATCAGGAAGGACTTAAAGAGTTAAGAAAAACCCTCTGCATATACCTGGTATATAAAACTGTCATGTAATCAAATGCGAGGAATGCACTTCACTGTGTACATTAGCAAACACTCCATGCAAGCTGCCTGGCAGAGGTTCAGGGTTTTCAGTGCTGCCTTGCATTACAAAGCCCTTCTTTGTTCTCTCAGCTCTGTTTTAAATATCTGATGACTATTCCACAGCATGTTAGTGCCAAATCCCCAGCTTCACTGCAAACTCTTTGCAGCAGCATATTGTGGGCAGATTGGATAGGGACAGGCTGGTAGAATGTGGGTATCTCCCCTTTCTTTGCTTCTTAGGCAAGTACTCTCAGCAACTCTGCTGTCTTCCTGTAATTTCTGTAGCCCCTTGTGCAGCCACCTGGATAGTGTTCAAAGGCAGAAGAAATCACTAGGGTATGCAGAAATTGAACTTGGATCTTCTGACATGGCAGCGGCACACTGCAAATGTGCATCAGGATGGGTGTAGTCGCGGTTCAGCCAAGGAAGAGCAAATTAATCAAAGAGTGTTCTTGCAACAAATATTTTTGTTGAAACTTGTTGTGCCTATACTGTTTTTGGCTGGATCTTGCCTGAGCTTGCTAGCCAAGTGGGATTTGGCTTTGAAAAAAATTAGATGAAAGATTTCCTATGAACATGCACACAGAAAGGCAGGAAGTGATGCTGATGACTCAAGAGATGGTGATGTTCCTTCTTGGTTTGGAATTAAAGCACTTCCCTGGAAGGATGTTAACACAGCAGCACACATCTCAGCCTCTTGCATCAGATGATGTGTTAAGCCATCTCCTTATCTCCTCCTGCTTGTTAAGAATGCTTTTTCATAAGACTTTTACTTATATTTTAGGTAGAAAAGTGATGTTCTAGCTTTCCATACAAGGCACATACATGGTATTAACTGCTATATCAATGCTCAGGCTGTTCAAGAGCTGCTTTTTCATTCCAAGAAAAAAATGTTGCTTGAGTACATGAAGATGTACAATAATAATATGCATCTTCTTCTTGATCCTAAACTTACTAATTCTTTTCATGAAGAATACCTCTGGTTTGCTGGATAAATGTAGAGTTAGTATTGTTTCCTGTGTTAGCAATGTTAGCAGTTAGTGTTAGTGTTAGCAATGTTTTGGGTTTTCTATGCATAGACACTGGATAGGAAATAAACAGTAAGCTTCTTCGGTTAAGAGGAGATTTTATACAATATTATTTCAGTGGTGCTGCCCACTTTTGGCAATTCAAATGAAAAGAAGCTAAGCTGCTCAGTTTCCCATTTTGTTACTTGTTTCCCTGAAGCTCCTTGGCATCTAGCACTGGTGTGCTGGAAACTCAGCTGTGCAGTGGGTGGCTCTAGTATGTTCTAAAATAAACAAACGTGCTTTAATTCAAATTTCTTAATTTCACATGCAAATATTTCATGGCAGACTCAGTAAGAAACCCTTTCTAAAGCAAAACCTATTTATTAAGGGCCACTTGAAGGTGCATTATAACACTTTTGCTTAATCACTTAAAATCTAAGATCATTGAAAGTAAGGTTTACAACACTGCAGAAGCCTTGCAAGGCTGTATTTGCCACTAAAGCAATTTCATAATTGTGTAATGGATTGCATATCAGAATTCTTCAGGGGACTTGCGCTGTCTGCTGAGTCTGTGCAGGTGCAGACATTCTTGTCTTTGTTATGTTTGCTTCCCTAGTACAGGATTGAGTACAAATAGGAGTGAATATGTCTGGTGGAAACCAATATATGAAGGGGAATCAGTTAGTCTCTAATGATACTTCCAAGGGATTCCTGCTTCCTTTCCTTGCTGTGGCCTATCTGCTGTCACATTGCAGAGATGGTCCTTGGGCAGTGTGTAGCCATCCACTGGGTCTTGGTCAGTTCACCACAGCTGAATGAGCAAAAGGTCCAAGAGGGATTGGCACTAGAGAAATCTCCTTCGTGCACTAGAATTTTTTCTCAGGATTTTTCAGACCTTTTCCTCCCTCTTTCCACATCTCTATGTGTCACTAACTGCTTCTCCTCAGCCTCCTGCTTCAAAGCCCTTGCATGTACATAGTGCCCACTGGGCTATTTCCATAGTGGTGCTCTAGCACATCTGGCAGGGAGGTACAAACTCTGTAATTTACTGTCATTTGGTTTCTAAAGCCATTTAAAGTGTGCTTGTATGGCAACTTTCACCATTTTAGCACAGGGAGAGTTATTTAGCTTTTCCAACTTTAACATTCACTGGAAGAGATCACAAAAAGTCAAAGTTTTGAGAGACAAAGCTAAGACCGGTACCATGCCTTCAGGTGGTGCCTGTGCAGGTTGTCAGGAAAAAAAGGTAATGTCAGAAGTGGAAGGACAGGAAATGCTCCAGCTGTAAAATTCTCCAAATGTAAATCTGTTTGTTTCTACAAGAAGCAAGTTGCTCTCTGGAGGAGGAAGGGAGCTGGCATTAACCAAGGGAATCTACAAAGAACTGCACCAAAAAAGCAGCAGCCCAAGTAAAAAGAAGCTGTGTGTTAAAGACCTAACTGTATTTAGTTAGAAATGGCTGAAGCAAGCTGTTTTCCTGGCAGTTATTGTTTGGTGGAGCTGAAAGAATGAGCCAGGTATTATGCCATTACTTTGAGATGGAACATTTGGGAGAGATTAAATATATGTGCTCACTCACAAAATACATTTGGGCCTTAACTCAAGAGTCATGAGTTCAGCAATGAATGCAGAGGCAGAGCAACCAGGAAGGTCAAGAGGGATTCTTGACTCAAGGTGATTTGAGCTGAGCAAGGGGTTATCACTACATGTAGAAGAGTCCTAGTGGACTCTGCTTTCCCACAGCAAGAGTACAGGTCCCATTTACTCTCAGGCTAGTTGAATATAATGTGGGTTTTGCTTCCTTCTCTGATGTGGCTGTGTCTGTAAACAGCTTCTAGTTGCCATTCATAGAAAGATGCAGTCCTGATGAAATCCAGCTGCATCTGTCTGGTACATACTGATAATGCAGTGTCATCTGCTTCCTTCCAAACTAGAACCTCCCTCTTTGCTTTCAGACTTTACTTGCCACAACGGCAGATGCTCTAGTAACTGCACATCTCACATTCCAAATCTTCTGGCACCTAACATCTTGGATTTTCTTGTGAGCTACTGGAAATTTGGGCCAAATCCTTCAGTCCCATGAGTTCACACTTAAATCTGTCAGTGCATAATGTGAGCACAGCCAGGCTCTCCCTTGTCTTTTCTCCAAATACCAAGAGCAGATCTTTTATGAACTGGTTGTAAATTAACTGTGGATTGTAAGAGCAAATGAATTAAAAATTCCTAATACATACATGTAATGAAATAGCATCTCAGTGCTCCAACAAAGTACATCCCAACAAAGAGCCTGCAGAAGAAAAATTTCATTGCACTATTTAAAGTTAAAAGATCTTTAGCTTCTTTCCAGTGTAAAATGCATACTTGGGAGATGTACTGTGTGAAGATTTGTTTTCTTTGACAGTATGACTGTACTGCACTGAGGAAGAAGAAGATTTCAAGTGGCTTTTCTCCACTTTGTTGGCAAGTCAGCCCCTGTATCTCCAAGGATAACAGGAGTGCCTGATACACTGAGCAGATGGGCCTTGAAGGATGTGAGGAAAGCTACTATATTGGGATCAATAGCATACTTTTTCCTTCCATAGCAGGCAAACATTTTACCTGATGTAGACTAGAAATTCCTCATCTGCTTCTTCCTTTTTATTTCTCTTTAAAGAACTTCTAAATATCTTTCTGTGCTTGTGGGAAAGTCTATATGTATATATTCCCTTGGGAAGTCCCATCTTTGCTTGGGAAATCAGAGAGAAATTTAGGTGTAAGTTTTACATTGATTGTGTTTACATTTACCTAAAATATATACTGCTGTCAGAAAAAATAAGAGTTTTACCAGTGACACGTGAGCTACATATAATGTGCTCCAGACCCTGCTAAGGGGACCTCAGCTTATTAATAGAATATTTTATGTGTTTGTTTAAATGTTTTGCTCTCCAAGATATGAATTTTCACAAAGAGAATGAGTTGGGGAATGTATTCAATTGTTTCTTACTTTAACCAGGAGTGCTTTCCATTTAATCAAAATTGGAAGGAAGCATCACCTGACAAATGAAACTATAAGACTGATCTTTTTCAGAAGAGCTGATGTTTTGTTCTTGAGACATACTTTGCATATGTACTACTAATGCAGTGCAGAATCAAACATCATTCATCTGTAGGAGCAGTGGAGCTGAAGGTCAAGGAACAGACTCTGCAGGTGTCTTCCCCCAGGGAACTTTTCACACCTGCTGGTTGGTGCAACCTAACCTATTACATAAATGAGAATTTTCTCTTCTGACGATGGTTAATGATCTGCAAGGATTGTATTGTGTTGGCAGGGGTGATTTAGAAGGATTCAGAATGAGTATGAGAGGCAAAATGCAGCCTTCATCTACTGCCATATGTTGGATGGTTCTGTTTGACTATGAAGGTATCTGATCCTTCTCCAAAACATCAGTGATACAACTGCTCTCCAGTATTCATAGATAAATAAAGAATATATATTTTATTTTTCCTTTTGTATCTATTTTTAAGTAGATTTGATGAAGAGTACTGGAGTGATTTCACTGGTCTATTCCAAAACCAAGATGAGTAGTAACCAGGGCGACACTGCACTGACACGAAGGGAAGGGCATGCCTTTTCAGATAGCTGATACCTACTGAGACACAGTCTGGAGCAGACCTGGCTTATGATTTGTTCTTCTGTCACTGGAAGCAAGAGGAGGGAAGGAAAGATTATGCTGTTGTAGTTGGCAACAGGACAGTACACCAGCATATGAAGAACTGACTGCAGTTACAAAAGAAACTACTTAAGATGGTTGCATGGTATCTCTTCATTTTCTCAAAAAATCCAAACACACAGTAAGTGAAGTCCAGTATTAACTTGGAATTATTTAGACAGATGAGGGCTCCTGGTAGTGAAAGAAAAACTGGATTCATTGTAGGGACACATTCATTTTAGGGAGCTGCCTGAAATCCATGTAGTTTCAGCCAGAACTAATTTTGCCCTTGCCTCTTTGTCAGCTCCTAGAGTCACAGAGTCTATCATATATTTAGAAAACTTTTTGCTCTGCCAGAGAATCCCTCAGGATCTGTCAGTGAGTAGTTCAAATGTCTGCTCTACCTATTACTGCTAGGAACAAAACACTATGCTACTGAGAACTCAGTGCATTCCATGTGCTGTATTATTTTCATCTTGGGTTGGTTTGGTTTTTTTTTTGCTGTTGCTGGTATAGTATCATAGTGAACCTATCTTTCTGGAATAGAGAGGCAGTAGTGCTGACCTTCTGGCTCAGAAACCTGCCCCAGTCTTACAATACAGCTTATAAAAGGGTGCTGCAGATGGCCCATGAGGGAACACAAGGCAGTGATTCACTGGAAGAGTTGTGCTGACATCCTGGACTGTGAAAGCAGAGCTGGGGCAGTTTAGGGGCAGCAGTCAGGTTCCAACAGGGAAGCCAGGCTTTTATAATTCACACTACAGTCACCTATTGTTTTGTTTCTTGTTTTCTCAAGATATTTAGATGTGTCTGGTGGGCAGAAAAGTGAAACCCTGAGAGTGCTAGCTCCAGGCAGCTGTAACACTCGCAGGTACACTGCAAACTTTTCCTCACAACTCTGCTCCTGCTATTTCACAACAAAGGTGCAGCTCCTGCCTGTGCTTTTGGTCCTGAATCTCATAACCAAAGCACCTTCAGTCTGCCTGCACGCATTTGGACAATTTTAGTGTGTAATCCCACATAGCACTGCTGGATCACCTCAAGTTTAGTCAAGAGAGGTGAGCCCAGAATGTGTTTTAAAATGCTATTGAAAATAATGCTTAATTAAACAGTGTTCTGCAATGATTTTATGATAGCAACTGAAGGCAAACATGATCCTTCATGACTTTCATTTCAGCTGGGATTCTGGACAGAAATCAATACATAAATACATAAATGACTTTTCACAGCTTCAAAAGGATACTGTTAATGAAACCAAAATACTTAGTATTTGTTAGCTGAATAAACCCCAACAATTCTAATTCTCAGGTCTATTTAGCCATGTGAAATTATAAAATGGCCTTAGGACAGTCAGGTACCCAGTAAACAATTCTTCCTGCTTTGGGTTTCATTGATGAGAACAGACAGTTGCCCATTCCCTCCCTTGTAGTTGTATGTAAGAAAACAATTTTAAATAAATCTAGGTATATTTTGTCTTCTGCTGGATTAATAATTTGCAGTAGTCATGTTATGAAGGATAGCTTGGCACCTCAGGGACAAATATCTGCAAATAGATTGTCTTTGTGTTCCCTAGATTCTCCTCTAACCCACTGTCAGAGGGAGTGGAGAAGACATTTTTACTGTAATAAAAACATTTGAATAATTTCTGTTATTATAGAGCTCATGCCAGTTCCACATAGATCCAGAATCTGACATTATGCTATCATAGAAGTCTAGGGACCCTCTTCTTCACTGGTACAATCCAGAGGGAGGAATTTGGACTGCAGCAATGATTGTTTTATAGAATCTGAATACTGTTGGATTCATGTGCCAAAAATTCCTTTTATAGCACCCTATAAAGAAAGGGTGACACCTTTCTTTCAGGTTCCAGACGGCCCAGAGCAGATTGTTTGCATAAAATTAAATAGGTGCACTTAGTTTCCCATGCTAAATAAAGGTAACCTAATGGTAAATGGTAAAATCACCTTCCTGACAATGGAGGTGAGAGTTGCCTGGTGTTCTAGGGGACACTGATAGAGGAAAAAAGTTTTGGTTTGCTTTTTAAAAGCATTCTAGATTGGTATCTTCAGCTCTCTGAATGTAACCTACATATATAACCAAGTCCAGGCCCCTAGCTGTGTCTTGCTTCTTCCTATGCAAAACCAATGAGATAGATTTTTATTTTAGATTTTACTGAGAATGTGAAGTGGTTAATGCAAACCTCTTGGTACAACAGGTGTTTCTCCTTTCTGCTGCCAATTGTTATCTATTCCTCCATAAAGTTGGACTTTTTGGGGCTGGTAGTGATCAGCAGCATCAAATAACAGTAAAAAAATATGTTATCTCTGCAAGTATAAAAGTACTGTCCTCTTTTTATGCTTCTGCATATTAGGAAACTCTCTGGCTGCTGCTGATGAAAATTAGCAATGCATGTAGATGAGCCATCAGTGAAAAGGTTTTCCATTCAAGGGCAGACTGGGACAAGAAGTTTTTGGCACTGCTCAGAAACCAGAAGCAGAAATCTAGGCTACAGCAAAATCCTGTCTGGTGCCAGCACATGCTACTGGCATCCCCTAACAATAGCAGGTTTGCTTCCTAGCCTGCAGACGATGTCAGCTATGCCAGAGTAAGGGCACTCCACTCCTGCTTTCTGCCAGTCACTCAATATATAAATACATGCTTTGGGAGTTTGTTTCGGGGAATGTTCTGCAGTTAGAAGGTGCTATGTCAGTATAAGCAGAGGTAAAGTTTGTATCCGCAGGCTGAGGCCAGGATTTCAGGTTACATTTCCATCATGCTGTACTGTTACTGCCTACTCCTCTGCTGTGCACTTTGCTGTGTAAGCTGTAACCATACATCTGTGTGATCGTGATGTGAGCCACATCTGGGAACAGCAGGGCTTTAGATGGTTTTTGTCTAATCAAACTACCCCTAAATTAGTTTGTTTCTTTTATTCACTGCCACAGTCATGAGTAAAAGCTATGTAGGGAGTTGTGCTGCATCAAGGCTGGAGAGGTACACCATGCGTGAATGTGTCAATTATGATTTTTTAAAAAGGAATATAAAAGAATAAATGTAAAAATATTGACTCCATGAGCTATTCATGTTTCATCCCGTCTATCATGATGCCAGTTATATGGGTAGATTCCTGTTTTGAAAAAAATAACAGTATGCCAGTGATAATACACAGGAGATTCAGACAATGTGTTGAATTCCTGGGACTGCTGGTCCCAGCTTTTAGCAAAATCAAGTGGGAGTTTTTAGGTGTAGTGAGTATACTTAATATTATATGAATATTTATTAGTAATTGTATTTATTGTTCCATTTTTGGAGAATCGTGAACAAAGAAACAGCCAAATGCACTTTAACAAAGTGTTATATAATAATTTAAATATTTATAATTAGTAATATTAAAATATGTGAGAGTTAACTTTGTACTCACTTGTTTCTACACTTTTCACACCATTGCTGGTTTTATAAAACTCATGGATGACTGATGTTTTTAGCTCCATGAGTGCTGGTATCTCTGTCATGAATGTAGGTGACATGTTGATGGAGCACATTACATTTTCATTCCTAGCTAAATAATACCAAATTGAGAAGTGAATACCTAATCTGTTGGTATTAACCTTGCTAATAAAGAGCCTAATGGAGTTAGAAGAATTGAACTGGAATTGTTTTACCATTACTTTTCTCCAAGTACAGGTCATAGGCAGTGCCTGGATAAGCTAATCCTGCACTGTTTTGTCCAGTTCAGACTTACATGCATAAAGCAGGAGGGTTTTTTGCCTTTTTCATTGCAAAGAGTTTATGCTTTTTGAGCTTTTGCTGTGCAAACTGTCTGTGGGAAGTGTCTGCTCACACCTGGGGGAAATACACAAAGCAAAGTGCCTTTAATTGCTTCTGGAACAGTACAGAGAATTGTTTAGACTAGATTTACTTTTCTGATTTGTGCTTAGAGACAGAGCTGACCTCTGCCAGAACTACAAAGAGCACCCAGCTGAGGCTGTTAACATCTCTTAGGAAACTGTTCAGGAATGAGCCTAGCTCACTGCCCAGTGCTGTAGTGATTACAGTAAATCCTCATCTTCTGCTGACTTCAGCAGGGTGTTTGCAGACAGCAGTTCTGCTTCAAATGGGATCTCAGGCCCCAAAGAATGTAAAACATGTATCAAAATCTACTCATTCGTAATAGCAGTTTTCTTTAGCAGCTTTCATTTATAATATTCCAAACATATGTTTTTCCATGAAAACAGGATGTGTGAGTGCCCTGCTTGAGAGGAGTGTGAGGAAAAGAAAGCTCCATGCCATGTCGGATGAGAGCAGCAGTGCTTTCTTGTCTTTTTCCTTAGGCACTGTGATCTCACTTATACTATCATTTACATTATTGTTTCTAACATTGCCCTTGCAGATGGTATTATGGGTATTGCTACAGTTTCTCTGTAGTTATCTCAATCCTCACTTCTTTTTATTCGTCATCCTTGTCTCCTTGTTTTGTGAATCTCTTATATTGCTTATATCTCTTATATTATCGTGTTTCCACTCTGCTTCTAAGCAGTAAAGGTACTTACTCCCCATCCTTTCTGTTGCTGGGTATCTGTGGGTCTAAAAAGAGATACAATGCTAGTGTCATCCCTTGTACTCTATTGAAAAATTGTTCATTGTTTTAAATTATGTGTGTATATTGTATAACTGGTGAAGAGCATGTGAGACTGCAGAATAGGTACCTCAGTTACCCCTCTGCAGTTCCTGTGGGTAGGTTTGGTCTAGCTCCAGTTCATATGCACATATATCTCAAATGCTGGTACATTAATTAGCAGAGTCTAGTCTAGAAACTACTGTTGTATTTAGTACAACAAGGACCAAGGTCTGTCCTTTTTTCCTTAGGGTCAGCACAGTAGGACATATAAGTAATACAGCTGTCTAATACATGGAGAGCAGACAAGACTACATCTCAAAGCAGCTGTACCTGTACACAAATCACATGAGAGCACTAACTTAGAGAGAGACACAACTTCAAGTTTACAAATAAGAGCCTGTACAGGTCCCTACAAATGTTAACTGATCTTGAAGCTGGATGGAAAATAGCTGCTGGTTTTTCACTTTCTCCCAAACTGCCATTTCAGAAAGAACTACTTTTTTCTTTTTTTGGCTGTTATTTGTAAATACAAGTGAAGTACAGACTGATGGCTAAAGCAGCCGAATCACAGAAGCACTCCTTGCTTTTTCTCAAAATGTCTGCTGCTCTGGACTGTGCTTCAAAGGCAATATTCTGCTTTTTGCCTGGTACTGCAGGCAAGATCCAGCTTCTCTCCCAGACCTCTGCTGTCTTTCACCAAGCTTAGGGAATTGCTGCCTGTGCACAGGTAACACTTGCTGCTCTCTCTTCTGCTCAGCACTTTTTGTATCTCTCTATGCCATACATCATCTTTTGGCAGTTTCCTAGAAGCTGAAAGCTAGATTAGTTTGAACACTAGAAAATACTTTGACATTTATTAATAATCTTTTAATAATTTATAGTCATCTTTTTACTGTTTTGTCAGTAATACTGTTTACTTTCATCTTAGTTATCCTTTAAACAGCATCAGTGTGCCTGAGATGTGTGCCTCAGTTTTAACAGGTTATGTTTGTTATTTGAGATTTCCTTTAAAGTGCTAAAGGTGGAGGCTCTGGAATCATGGCATCTCCATCTGAGAAAGTGCAGGAAACGAGTGGCACTGAAGAGTTAGTGTATGGAATGTTTAAGTCAAGTGAAGGATAAAACAAAAACTATATAAGTGATAGAAGGGGAATGTGACTGTTCACTACCTTTTTATTATAGCAATAAGGAACTTAGTGTTACACCATTTTTGTTTTGAATGTACTGCAGCAGTGAAAGTTAGCCTTTTACTTGGTGCTTGTTCTGCTCACAAGTAGGTGTAGGGGAACACACAGTAACCTCTACATGTTTTGCAAAGAGTTCATAACACATTCGTAACTGAGTACAGTTACACCACAGAGTACTCTTGCAGATGCAGTTACCATATGGAAAAAGTTTCCCATGCCTAACTAAGGAATATATTTAGGCCATTTCAGCCACATAAAGGAAATGAATGTACAGCAAAGGTCAGTGCCCTAACTGTTCTGTGACAGAAATTCTTAGAGGTGGTATTTATACTGAAGTATGCATTATCTATAGTGTGTTTATAAATATGTCTGCTAACTCCATACAACATTTCTGCTTGTAGAAGCTCTTATAATAACATATACCCCAGGGTTTCATTTATCCTTCTCCCAGCCTCATTGTTCTTTTCTCTTTGTAATTAATTTAATTGTCCAAAACTGCCAACTTAAGTTTTGTTCTTTTCTCTTGTTCTTTTTTCTTCCACTCTGCTCCCTCCCCAAATTATTGCAAGTCATTGTGCACTAAATATAGTTCTGCTTTCTGCTTTCCAGATGCTCGGAACTTGGCTGACGTCCTTATAGCATTCCAGACTAATTCTCTCTCTGCCACACTCACAGACAGCTATTCAAAGCAAATTTATTGAGTTCAATGTATCAAGAAAATCCTGATAGTTTTCTTTGTAGAATTCAGATTAAGCTTTAGTAAAATTTACTCATGTTAAATTTTTGCTGGCTTTATACTCAATTGCTGTACCCCATATTCATTGCTGTGATGGCTCAATATATGGTTCTTGCTGATTTACATATTTTGTAAAAGATTGAATCTCTGTACACATCTCACTGTGCATTTCAATTATTTAAGTCTGATCTAGCCAGGCAAATTTTACTTCTGGTGGAGCTGTAGTACACTGGAATATCAGGACCAGATTCAGGGGTGTTTCGGCCCAAAATGCAGAAGTTCCACAGCAAAAGTCAGTAGGGTGGGAAAGTACGTACAAATTTGAGCCACAGTTGCAGAATCAGTTTGGATGTGATTACAGTATTATTACAGCTGTCCAAGTCAACACTAATTTTCAGGAAAATTAACTTTCTGCTCTATTTCTTTCATGAGCTGGTGCTGCTATGCTCATAAGAACTTCCCACCAGGCAAGTGACTGTTTTGGTAATGGTAAATAGTTCCCATATAGGGAACTATTGGTAGTATTCTTAGCTTATAAAGCAGTTTGGACTAGCAAAAAACACAGGAAAAATCTGTAGATTTAATTTATCAACAATTAGTAATGTCTTGCACCAGGGCAGTATTTTTTAATTGGAAGGATCCCAATTTCAGGTCCAGAATTACACTGAAATTTGCTAGAACCAATGTATTTGGATCCTTTATGCGCTATTGAAATGCAGCTGTGGTACAACATGGCAAGTGTTTAGGGCAGGAAGCAAGGAAATTATTGTGTCTAATCAAAATTGCAGTGGGAATTGATTGGCAAAGTATATTTACCCTGAAGATGGGGCTGTACTGCCAAACATTGGGCAATCCCCGTTGGTGCTTTGGCACAGTAATTCAATACAAATGCAAAGAACTATTAGGTATGAGACTTGGTAATGCACCAGGATTAAATTTCTCTGCACTCTTTTGTAAACTACCTCAAATCTGTGTTGGTCATGCTTATTCTCCCTCCAAACAGTACTCTGTTCCCCCTCAGAATATTGCCTTGGAGAAGACTGAGCGCTGTCCCACCACTAACCCCTTTCCTGCAGCATCTGCTCCTGAGAATTGCAACAGCCTAGCTGTGAGGAGGGCTGGGAAAAACAGAGGGCTCTGGCTCTGTGCCATTGCTTCATTTCCATAATGCTTACTTAATGTCATAAACATACAGAGCCTACAAAACATCGGCAAAGTTGTGAGGCCAGATAAAATCTGGTTCCTGGGATCTGTGCAATCCAGTGAGTGCTCTATGGGGATGAGAAGCAGCTTCCCTGGAGGTTTCCAGCCCCTGGGATTCCAGAGAAATCATGATCCCAGGTGCTGCTGCTGGGACTCCCGCATGGCAGCTTGCACATAAACATTAGTGTCAGCCTGTCATTTGCTGTGCACCCACTTCCAAAGAGGCTGCAACAGTCCCCATCCAGAGTCTCTCACAACACAAGGAGCATGTCATTCAAACCAGAAAATAGCTGCAGTTCAGCAAAGGGCTGGTGGGAAAGGATCATGCAGGACATATTACAGAAGCTGTCCTGGCATCCTGCTCTGCTGAAGACTGACTGGGGAAGGGATGGGAGAGGCTGAAGGCGATGGCTGTTCTCGAAGCCTAACAAGGGGCTGCATTGTTCCTGGGCCTATCAGTTGGTTTCTGATTCACCCGCAGCCAATGTGCCATGATCAGATCACAGCTGGCCCAAGGATATGCTTTCCAGTGCATTTAGTGCTTGGAACAGCCCCAAGTTTCAGGAACACATGGTGAGGAGGAGGGGACAGCTGTGAGAGAGAGAAGGGAGCTGATTTTTGCCTTCTCTCAAGATGAGCTTTTCTTTCATAATTTGATTGTATTAATAGCATTCCAGGTTGTAAAATTAGCTTGGAGCCTATGTAGATCTGGATGAAGGGCAGAGAGAGAGAGGTGGGTGGAGGGGGTTGTGGTTGCTTGCATGGCTGCATGCCCCCACTAGCAGTGCCCTCTCTCACTGGTCAGCTGTGCAACTGCTTGTGACAGATCATAGATGGATCCCAAATACTCAGCCTGTGTCATCTTTCTGCTCCAAGCTCTGAGATAGCTTTGTTTGTCTCTGTCCTGGAGGTTATGTAGCTGCTACGTCCCAGTGGGTGTATCTGGCAGTAGCTGAGCTTCCTTGTATGTGAGCAGTGACTGATTCATGACAAGAGAGGGGAATGTCCTGAGTGTGGCTGGGGACAGTGCAGGACTTAAGTTCCAGGCAGACCTTTTCATTTATCATTGCAGCACAGTGCTTCTGAGTGATTCCTGACTTTTTGTTCCAACTTCCTTTTAAGCAATAACACACCATTCCCCACCTCCTAACCTAAGCATCCCTGTTTTGTAATCAGTTTTGCTATTTCACCTAGAAGTGGCTGCAATTCAGGGAGTAATGAAGTGGTGTGCGCCTGTTTACAGGTCCTTAAAGCAACTCTAATCTCCTTGTCATCCCACAAGTCCTTCACTTCCAAGCAGGAATTTTCATCTCTCCTTCCCGATCTTCCAAAGCCAACCTGAGAAAGGCAGATAAATGCAAGTGTCATATGCTGTCATCTCTGCTCCACTGCAGAATGTCAGTAATAAGCTACACCTTGTCAGGGAAATCTGTAATTCTCTACCTACAGTCTATACTTTGTACGCCTATAAAGTACTTTAATGCTTGAGAAAGTTGATCTGTTAATCAACAAGGGTAACAAGCCAACGTTTTTCTCCTTCCCCTTTTAGGGCCCCAATTCTATAAGGAGTCATAGAAGTTAAACATTGAAAAAGATTTGCAGTGTAATTGAGTCCATCTCCTAGTAGTGTGGGGGTGTTCTCTACTACAGATTTTTATTGTTATGTCAGCCTGGTTTTAAACTACCTCTGCAGCATGATTTATGCATTTTCTGGAAATATTATGCTTAGCCTAACACATCCCAACATTTTGAAAGTTTTCCTGATACATTTATCTAAATGATTACTCTAAAAGTTAATCCAGTTTATTTCAGTTAAACCTTTGCTCTTCTGCAGCATAGTTCATTCTACTGAAAAAACAATTCCCTTTTCCTTTAAAGGGGCTAGTGGGACAGCAAGTCTGCTATTTGGCCTGGCTGCAGTCGGATCTCATTTTTCAACCCCACCCTTCCTCTTCTCTGAGAAGGAGGGGCAGTCTTCATATTTTCCCTATAAGCTGAGCTATGAAAAATAACTGTTTGCCAAAATCTTTCACCTTGGCCGTATACCCTCACAGATGTTTTCTACAGCATAAACAAAGCAGCAAAGAATGTCGGGGCACGAGGGAGTCACGGTAGTTGGGATGGGAGAGATCAGGCTGGAGAATTAGAGCTCCAGCCACTTGGCTGTAGTTTGCCTTTCAGAAATGCACAAGAGCTGCTCCCACTGCTCGAGGAGCAGAGCCAGCTCTAAAATCATCCACAGCTTGATATAACATGAGCATTCAGCCATGCAGCCTAAGCATATGTAATGCACACGTCACCATAGCATGTGTGCAAATTAAGAGTAGTGATAAATCTGGCTGGTAAGACCAAGTACTCAGCTGTTCCTCTGCCATCTCCCTGCTCAGACAGAGGCGGTGCCAGCCATTGCAACTAGAAGAATAGAGAAAATTGTGGGAAGAATTTTGTTGTACATTATACTAAATGGATGGCAAAAACTGGCTTCACACCCCAGGGCTTAAATTGTGCTGTTAGCACTGTCCAGAAATTCAGAATTTTATCATGGACTTTGCCAGCTCCAAGTGTCTGATCATGACAGCTGTGTCAATGAAACAGAGTATAGGTCTTGAATACCACAACCTTATCATGTGAGAGAATTTGCTGAAGGAAGTGAAGCATCCTGAATTTTGTCAGGGCACAATGTCACTTTTTCTATTCTACTCTATTTTTCACCAATTAAAATGTTCAGATGAGTCTTTAGTAAGTTCCTTCTGCAGATTTTGAAGGGAATTGATTTGGACAAAATAAAGGCAAGATTTGTTAGGACTGACAACTTGCATGAAAACAAGGAGATATTCTTCCTAAAACAAATATTTCTAACTGAATGCAATGCATAGCCATGAGTCCTGCAAGATCCTGATGAGATTCTGACAGCAGGAGATGGTGGCAGTAGTGTGACTGTTCACCTAAGCCTTGCAGTTGACTAAAAATACTACTTTGAGCCACTGGAAAAGTTTCTTACTGTAAACAAATTTAGCTCTTAGCAGCCTTGAAAGGAAATTCATAATGACCAGTGTAAACCACCTGGTGCAGATGAAAGGCATCAGGAATCTGGGCAATACTTAAGCAATTGAAGGCTTGGGAGGGAACCTGAAAACTTCTCCTGTTGTTATATATGAATCACAAAGAACATATTGGTTGTGTTTGAGTATATCCCAGAGGATCGGTTTGTGAGCCCTCCTGCATATTCTGGTGGGTTGAGACGCACCAAAACAAAGGAGACCGTGGTTTGCATATTAAGGAAAAGAATGTGGAATGTATGTATTATGTGTAGTAAGACTGTGGAACTAATGGCTTATGACAGGGATACAACTATGGAATTAATGTGATTTGGCAGGCAGGCATTAATATGGAATGGACAATTTTGGAGGAAGCAGGACAGGGATGCAAAAGACTGTAACTGGAGCTAGTCCATTGCATAGGAGCTGTATGGAGAGAAGGTTTCTTACACATATATATGCAAGAGTGAACAGAGTTTATCCCTATGTCATTATTAGGAAGTAGATAAAGATCTTTATTTGTATTTGTAGGGTGTGAGAAGCTTTTGCTCTCTATTGACTTGGCATGAAGAGGCCTTTTGAGCATACATCCTGCTGTTTTGTGTGGCTGTGATTTAACTACCGTCATAGTTTCATTGTTTAGATCTCCTAAATATATTTAGGTTTTTCTATGGAGAAAACTGAGATTAATGTATTTATGACTATCAAACGTATTGGAGATAAATATAATTGTTGTGTGTAGCAGATCCCAAGATCTCCTGCTCTAAATACTTTCAAGCATTCTCCAGATTAAAGGGGGATGAAGTTGGTTCATGTTTCATGGAGGTTCCAGAACTCACTAGTAGTCCTAGTGTTAGGGCTATATCCGCCAAAGTTCCTGAGAAACAGCCCCTGTTTAAAACATCACAGCATTTTTCAAATTATCTCATTCTTTAAATATTTTTCTGTGCCTATGTAAGGCCTCATGTTAAGATTCAGACTCTTTCTCAGTTGCTCAGTATTTATTCAAGCTAATATACAAGAGAAAATAATCTCTGAAATATTATTTGTAGTTATTTGGAAGTCCACATCAGTACATGTCACACTGACATAAACTATGGTTAGGGCTTTTTTCAAGGAAAATTATTTCTTTAGCACACTGGTAGCTCCAGGTGATATGCTGTGATTCTTAGATCAAGCTCCATTTGTTCACTGTGAGTTCAGCTGTTCTCCTGGAAATTTTTAGAGAACATAATTAGTTCAGAGACATCTCAACTTGTGTTTGCCGATGGAGAAGTTCTTGTCTGGGGCCAGCATACTCCTGGCTCTCCCTATGTCCAACTAGTACATGCACTTCTTGGGTTCCATCATCTCTGGAAAAGCAGGGAATGTACAGAGATTAGGAGAGGGATTAAAAGGATGGCAGAGATAAGGGTATTGTAGCAGTGGATGAGCTGGTTCTGAGCTAGGGGGAAGAAATGTGTGTGCCAGGAACAAACCAGCAAAGGGCTACGGATGAATGAAGCGTGGCAGAACTGTGCAAATGGTGTTTTTGTGGAAAGGATTTTGTCTGTTCTGTGCATATTCCTGCTCTGTCTGCCAGCCTGTATAGAAATATCTCCACTGAATTATCAGCTTTTCTATGACTCCAGCATGTTCCTGCAGCCAGTCCAGTCTGGGATCTGTCTCCCTGAGTAGTGGAAGAGTGGAGACTCTTCTGGTCTCTTTAGTGCTGGAAGCAGCTAAATATAATTGTCTTGAAAGCAGGAAACAAAACTTAAGGCATATGCCAGCCTGTAACTCAGCCATAAACCTACCCTCTCTGAGCAACACCTCAGCATGCCAGTGAACAAACACTAACACAATTGCTCTCTCACCACTGCTACAAGAGTGGCACAAGAACACTGCAGGAGACTTAACACCTTTTCTTGGCTGAAGCCTTGGTTTCCTAAGGAAATTGAGCAGCATCACTGTTCTGTAATTACTGCCACCTTCTAAGCAGTATTTCACAATATCTCTGCCATTCAGTCTCTGTTCAAAAGGTGGCTTTACATGTAGGTGTGGGAGGCCTCCACTCAGACACTTAGTTTGCTCCACATAAAGCATTCCAACCATTCCAGCTTGGTAGATGTTACCAGCCATGGCTTCTCACCCTACAAGGTTCTTTCAAAACATGGTTTGTCAGCTCAGCTGTGGGATCCAAGAGACATAGCATCATAGAAATATAGGTTAAGGAGGGACCTCTGGAGGTGTCGATTCCAACAGCCTGATAAAAGCAGAACTGTTGCCAGAACTTAACAGGTCAGCAGTGATTTTGTCTAGCCAAGTCATGAAACCATGCAAGAGTGGGGATTGCACAACTTCTCTGAGTAACCCATTCCAGCACTGTACTGCTCAGCCAGTGAAGAGGTTTTTTCTGATGCTCAATGCAAACACAGTAGGAGATTCTCCATGCTTATACTGACATATCTGTAAGATCCACAGGTAGAATAAGATATACCTGATCCTCTGAAGTTCACATCCATCTCTCACCACCGCAGCTCTGCCATGTTGCTTCTGTTGCTGCTTTCACCAGTCATTACAGCTACATGTCATGTAGCAAACAGGCAACTAAAAACTGCGCCCGAAAGCTGATGAGCACTATCCAGATAGAAAGTTGTTCACTTGGACATTTTTTGCATCTAATAATGGCAGAATTACATTATTGAAAAGACCCACTACAGAACCTGTATAATGCTGACCACACACTCTTCTCTGGTCACTCTGCCTTAAGCATAATGTCCTATGCTTGACCTAGGGAATTCCCACAAAGCTGTGACTTGAAGATGTTAAGAAATAGAGAATATGAGAGTACTTTGGCATTGCAGTATTTTAACTTGGCAGCAGCCTTTTTGAGGAGGCATATACTGGGTTTGGATGGAACAGTAATCATATAGCTTGTAGCTGCTGTGAACCTTAGTTTGTAATTTTATGGCTTTGGGAGAAAGGTGTTAAATGTCAGCCACTCCTCACAGTGTAGAATGGTACAAAGCAGCCCTGCATAGCCCTAGGTTATGTCTACTACTAAAGGTTTGCAGCATCTAGTACAAAACACAGCAGTGAGTCTTTTTCATTCCTCTGATTGCATGTGCAGACATTAGACTTCTGTGCTGTCTTTATGTGTGCAGAAGGCTTTGCTGGAATTTCAAAATTATTTCCCTTGCAGCTCTAGTTTCTTACTAGAAAGAAAGATCATCTTGAGAGCTGATAATAGCAACTGAAAGTGGTTTTGCCTTCTTGTCACCTGTCCCACTTCACTGTTAGACACCATATATTACAATAAAATTTTTAACTAATGAATCCATTGCTTCTTTACTTACTGAAAAGAGTCCTCACTTTCATTTTTGTACCAGAAAGTTTTCCCTTTCTGTACTCTTAGAAATAAAATCACTTTTCTTTCATGTCCAAAACTTATTTTGGAAGAAACAACTTTTAAATTGTTCTCAAGGTGATCCCTGGTTGAATCATCAGCACTGCTTCCTGCTTCACCCTCCACTCTCCCTGGAGTTTTCTCAGTCACATACCTGACCTGAGCCTAATTAGTTTGTGAGAGCTAGAAAGTTTGCCGCCCGCGGTGTGGCTGTGGGCCAGACAGGCAGAGTTCTCTGTGCCTGGTACTGTAATTGTTGTGAAATCTTGCTTGATGGACAGAAGGTTATTCTGTTGTTTGGGATTTTTTTTTCCTAACAAAGGTTCTGGAAATATGCAGGAGCACATTTAGGAGCTCAAGGATTTGACTCTTTATAGGCTGTGGTACCAGAGAGATCTTATGTCCTTAACATTGCTGGGAGCCAAAGTGGATCAAGAGCACTTTCATTTTGAAGAATATGTTTTAAAAACTTTACGCATTTTGCCCTGCTTTTACAAAAGTCCATATTATTTTGAAAGGTCTGTTTGTGATTCTTGTCACACAGCAGAAACTTTATTAGGTCCTCGGGAATAGTGTTTATGTTGCTAGAACAATAGGACTTATTACTGTGCTTCTCTTTACCACAATAAGGGGCTCATTTTGCAACATGAGCTCTTATAATCAGTCCTCGTGAATAATCCTGTTGACTTCTTCAAGACTGCTTGTGTCTGTAAGGATTGTGGCATTGAGTACTGCTCCTTGTAGAGCCCTAGAACTCAAGTGTGGTAGGGAAGAACCCTTCTGCCATCACAGCAGGCATGGAATGGGCACAGCAGAGGAGCAAAGTGCAGCCTGATGGTGTGGGCCACTTCATTAGTATCTTGCTTAATCATGTCTATTTCCTTCCCTCTACTAATAGTCATGGATATTTTTCCAAAGTGTGTTCTACTCAACAGTAAATGCGTTCCTTGTTCACATGGCTGTTGTAGTGCTGTAATCTTCTCTCCTTCATGCATCATCAATTTCAATATCATTCTTCATTCTTGTTGGGGCAATGCAGCACTTGGAAAATGAGGGCCTAGAAGGCATATAAGAGCCAGGCATTGCATGGACAGGGTCTGTGCAGCATCCACTATGTGGTTCTACCAGTTTGTCTCAGACTTAGCTAGTCTTGCTCTTACAGTCTGGAGCTCTCAGCTTTGCTACTCATGTACCCTGGTCCTGGGTTGCAGTATACTTGTTTGTCCAGTCCTTGTGCTCTATCAAGCTGGTACCCATTCCATACACTCTCCTGAATCTACTGGTGCCTAGTCCTTGTTTCTAGGTCTAAATATCCTCCAGAATCTCCATGCGATTTACCCTGTCACACTGTCAAGTCTTTCATCAGTCAGACCTGATGCTCTAAAAACATCCCCTGAATTTGACAATTACTTGTACTGACTACTGGTCTGGAAATTCTGCTTTGGAAATAGAATCTTTAATGAACTGCTGCAAGCAGCTTTTTGTTAAGTCGCCCCATATGTTTTTAACAACACTGCCCACAGAGTAGTTAAAGTACAATTCTATATCCATTCTAGCTAACCTATTGCCCAGCCATGCTCCAGTGTTTCCTCAATACAAGCAATGGTTTGTATCTGACCCTGGAATAGCATCATTCAGGGAGCTAAACTGGATGAAAGTTAACATTGCAAAAAGTAAGTTTTCACCATCCCCTGGATGATTTTTTTGCAAGGCTGGATGAGCACCAGTGGAGCACAAGAAAGGAGATGAAGGACTGTGATCAGGAGCTTTAGGAGGTAAGAGTTGATGCAGCCACAGTTTAGGTCAGAATCTACTGTTGCAGAATCACAGACCTTCTCACTGGCTTTTACCCTTGTGTGTTCACAATGTAAGAAGCACTAAAAGTCGCTAAAGATTCGATTGTAGCGTAGTGATCAGATTATCTGGATAAGGAAGCTCAAACACAACCAGAATTAGAGATTACAATTATTAGGTGCATGTATGGCATGATTGAATTTTCAAGATTAAGAGTTCAATCCTGATCTGAGTTTTTAATTCAGTCTGGTAGTAAAATTAAAATCAAGAAGAAATAAGCATAATTCCTAAAAAGACAGTGAGAATTATTTCCACTACTGAGTTTAATATAGTCCTAAGTGTTTTCTAGTCTTTAGGAAAGCTAACAGATAGTTTTGGTTGTATTTGGTTGAATCCTTGTTCTGTTGTCAGCACACGAGAGTGTGAATAACTAATGTTAAAACCACTATATTAGTGATTTTAATCCCATTGTCCATGGTTCCATCAGGGTCCTCCGACTTCTAAGCAGTCTGCAAATGATAAACAAAAACACTGCCAGGAGACTTAAATTCACAACATGGTGGTCAGGCACTTCTTTGGAAAATGGCCCCTGTTCCAGATAATTTCTGAAAATGAGAAACCTAAACAGCAGGCAAGAAATTATCAGTTGCAGATCACTATCATGTGTCCAACCTCAGGCTGTTAGGGATGCATGGGAATCAATCCCATCTGATAGCAATTTAGGCACCATTATAAATGAGTTGTTTCTGCAAAGGTCCTTGAGAATGGATGACTGCATCACAAAAAACTGCTTTACATTTTGGATTAAATGGATTGATGATGGTAATCCCAACAGAAAAAGAATAAGAGGAAAACTGTAATCGGAGCTCAGCAAGCCTCTCAGCTCTGGAATTGATCCATTGGTTGTGAGAATGGTGGGAAAGGTTTGAACCAGTCTTGAGCTTTCTGTAAAAAGAGTATTCAACTTAAGTCTTTATCAACATTAAGCTTTGTTTAGAAATAAAGGCTGCAAAAATTAAGTTGTTTTGAAAAGTTTCCAGTTCTAGAAATGTGCTCCTACCTTTTCTCTTATCTTTGGAATTGCTAGTTTTTCCAGCATAAAAAATTCACAGATAAATTTGGCCTTCAAGATCTATGAGTCTGATCAGTGCTTTAAAGGTCCTGGAAGCAATGGCTTTGTTTATCTCCACAAGTCCAAGAATAAGCTGATATTACTATTTTTAATCTATCCGGAAATATGCAAAGAGAGCTTAATTGCAAACAGACCAAACCTTATATAGGAAATGGGTACATCCCTTGGGGCCACCTAAAACGTGAATGTCTGAAATTAAATTCATATACTCTTCTCCCTTGCTCCCTGAAGCACGTACTCTTGGAATGAAAGGGAAGGCTTTGGGCTAGCATCATATCCCAGTAGTTTCTATCCATTATTACACTCTAGCTATCTTCATATTCAATTAACAGATGTTTCCCAGCATGTATGAGCTCAAGGTGACTAGCTGTATGTCTTTGTAATGAAACCATTTAAGAGAACAGAGAAAAATTAGAAAAATAATTGCTCTGTTTCTAGGATCATAATGTGGTTGCCAGAGAAAAATTAAGCAGGAGTATTGTGATTCCAAAATTTCACCTACACTTTTCTCAAGAAAGGGCTACCACACCCAGCCAACAAAAAACAGTAGTCTCATTTCATGAACACAGTTCCCATCACCTGCCAAATGATTCTGAAATCAGGTTTATCCTTGTCTCAGCTTCCAAACATTACACTCTGTAATGGGTAATGCATAGGGTCCTAAGGTAGACCAGGAGCAAACAGCTTCACTGAAAATTTCACCCCCCTATGGAAAAAGAGAAAATGACATTTTCTTTGTATAGGTACAGGAGCAAACACTGATTGCCAGTGCCATTTTATTGTTAGCTCTTCCCCTAGCTGTTGCATTGAGCACATCTCATGCTCTGTATGTGCTCTATGCTGCATCATGGAGCTTGAGTAAAGCACTGCCATAATCTGTGTGTTTCATCAAGTCTGGAAGCAAGTCCATCCCAAAGCTTCTCAGATGGCCCTGCATGGTGCCTACTTCCTTCAGTGCAGAAAACTTTTTGATCCCCATGCCTCTGCTGTGCTCTCTGGGCCATGGTGTCTTTTGAATCTGAATTGTGGTCTCCATATTCTGTGGTCTTATAACTGAAATGGTCTGGGTAAAATCCTAAATGCTGAGTGGCCTGCCGAAAAGAGTGCACACAGGGGACCCAAGAGCTGAGATTTATTGCTTGTAAACCAAAAATCGTATTGAAGAAAGCAGAGATAAAAATAGATGGGGAGCTTGGGGACCAGAAAGGCAGCCAGTGGAGATTAGATGCACTGCTGGTTGACTCATCCAGCTTGTTTTATTGCAGCACAGTTCCAATAACAACTGTATTATTTCAGCTTTTGTGCAGTGAGCAGACATTTGTTTTGCATCTAAGGTTTTTCACATAAATGTGCTCCATTTTTCATTTCTTCTTGTATTTCCCAGTGTTTCTACTGGCAATTACCAATGGGAGAGTTGATGGCTTCAAAAGGATATTGGCCTACTTCTCAGCTGGTATAAATCAGCAACACCCCTTGGTATTTAATAGAGCTGTGCAGCTTTATGCAAGTTGAATCTGCACCAACTGTTCTTTTAAAACATGTCCCACCTTATAAAGAGTTTTCTTCAGTAGTGGATTCTGAAATTAATGAGAAGCATTGAACAAACTGCCTCACAGCCTGTGCACAGTGCACAACTTGTCAGCATGTGATTTCTAATGTGTGGCTCTGCTCAGCCTCGGAGACTTCTTTGTGAGGGATGCCAATGAGTAATGGTGCCTGTTGTGTCCTGTCTGCTGGCCCTGGTAATCCACTGCCTTGCAGAAGATGGACAGATATCCCATCCCACACAGCCTATCCACTGCCTGCTAGCTCAGTGTCTCACAGTGCTTTTAGCTTCTTCTTCACTATAATTCATTAAAAACCCTTCTGTGCCCACATGGAAGTGGCTGTGAGGAACAGTTACAGTGAAAATACAGGGAATGTGCATCAGGCTTTGTTAGCTGTTTGCAGCTTGCATCATTACTTAGAAAGTACTGTCCTGCCAACGTGGGCTCCATTCAGAGGCAGAGGAGTTCTGTAGAAATGGGTTTGAAAATGACCACAGGGAAGGAGAAGTATTTACCTCAAATGATGTGAGATCAGCTGGATCTACATGTGTGATGCAAGCTGTGCTTTTGCTACAACATGGTGATCTTTCGCAGCTCCTAGAGTGTGTGCAGACTGAAGGAACATTTTGGGTTCTGTGCAGCTTTTCAGAACAGTCCATTCAAAGGTGATTTCATGAGGTAGAACCTAGTGATCAGGTGGGCCACTTCTTATTCATGTTTCTACATCTCTCATCAGCTGTTGAGCAAGCTAGCCTCTGCCATGTTGACAGTTGAGAACGAGATGGCTGTATATTTTTACTGGGATTTTGCTATGGTTTTACTTGAGATGTTTATTTGCACTGATGTAGCCTTCATCAGCTCTCTACACAAATGTCATAACATGTTCTGGATCGTGTTGCTGTGGTAAACAGAAAAAATGCCATTATCTATTTCATTCTTTTCATAGTATTATGGAAGTGGGAGGAAGAATCTGCCAAAATATGACTTTGTTTCATCAGAATCTGCTCCCTTACAGTGGAAGCTTTTTCATGGCCTCTTAAAGAGGCTTTTTCATGACCAGTTTGTGAGTAGTGTGTGTAAATTTCAGCCCACTCTTAGAATTGACATACACAGATCCTTTAAAAACCCCAATTTTAAGACTCAGGTAGCTGTATAACCAAAAAGAAGGTCTAAGCTGATCCACAATCAATTTCTATCAATACATATGAATAAAGTTACTTTATAAGTAACAACACAGAAAATGGCTTTGTTTTTTTTCATAAACTTTTCAGGCTTATGAATTTCTGATGACAGTCATTTGCAGGAATAAATGGTGAAGTAACATCAGTAACATCATCCTGTGTAGGATTGAGATAAATTTGGGTCCAAACTAAATTAAGGCCTCGGTAGAGGTAGAGTTAGGAAATAAGTGTGTGGGAAAATTAGACTGAGTGAGAAGGCAGCAGGGAAAAGGAAGCCACAGTACAAATTAAAGATTGCAAGTAACAGGGCTGGATGCCAAGAGCCTCAGAAAAGAAAAGAAAAAAAAATTCTAGATTAGCTCAACTGTTTGCTTTACTATATAAAAAACTGACCTCCTTGAGGAGCCCTGAGCCCCGGCCTCCTGGGAGTCTGAGTACGTGTGAGTGAGCTGCTGCCTCGCTGAGGGCAGCACAAATGCTCCAGCACCAGTCTTCTGCCTCATGGATTTCCAGGTGCAAATGCTTCATCTGGCAGCACTTCTGCCCACATCAAGTCGACAGTGTCTTAATGTTTTATCCAGCCTGGCATTATACATTTTCCCTTTTCCAAACTGCTGCCATAATTCCAGTTCCATTAGCTATGTGTGAGCATGTGTGTTGAAGGGAGCTGCTGTCTCTGAGTAGCTGTAATGTGTGGGCCGAGTGTGACTTTCAAGGGGACAGATGAAGGACAGAGCTGGCAGGACAAGCCCATGCCTGCAGCCAAGCTCAGACCCCAGTTCTTGCTACTGCAGCCAGTGGAGCTCCCCAGCTGCCCTCAGCTCCTGGACACTGCCTGATGTACATTGGCCTCATTGTGAGTCCCCACTCCGTAAGTAATATCCCCATCCTCCAGCCTCTGTGCCCTGTGTAGGAGGTGCTCTAGCACAGAGATCCTTATGGAAAACCACAGACTGAAACATGAGCTGAAACATGCCACCTTAATGCAAATGCTCATTAATGTCATCATTAGTGACCTGCTGCTACAAATACTGCTATGACTGTCATTCTTCTCCTGAGCCATTCACAATGCCATCACCAAGCTGAATCATTGCTGCAAGGCGGGAAATTCAACAGCTACATGGAGTATGCTTGAGGACCTGACACTTGTGTGGGTTTGCTTTTCACACCTGCTGATACTTTTTAATTGTGAGTTGTTCTATGCTAGACACGCTGTCAAAGAGGAGCTATCACAGACAAAGCTGCTCTGAGAGCACAGAGGGCAAAGAGTTATTTATGGAAACCTTTTATCAGCATGTCCCTCATTTTTACTCACAAAATAGTTACTTGCTATCTAATACCCATCTTCCTCCACTCTGTAACAACAAAAAGGAGTTATATAAAAGAAGTTGGCTCATGCAAGTACCCTGTATAATTCAATTAAATAATATAAAGGCTGCAAGAGAAGACAATCTTTTTAACAGGAGAGGATGGAAGAATTTCAGGGCTTCTTTGTAATGGAATAGGATCAAAACACCTGATATTTAACATTTGTTAAAACTTCTAGAAATTAACATTTCAAAGCCCCCCTATTACAGGAGAGTATTATAATCCCAGTTTTGGAGATGGAGAAACAAAGATGATGTTGTACTTACAAGGCCTCTTGAAGGCACATAGATATAGAACTCAGTTCCTGAAGCAAAATGTGTATCCAGGCTTGGGACTATACCTCACTATCAAGAGCTCAGAAATTCTGCTTTTTCTTCTAAATCTGCAAACACATGGGCATATAGGAACAGGGTTTTTTCTATGAAGCAAATCTTCTCATCGATACAAAATTGTTTGCTGTGGCAGAGAATGCTCTATCTGACCTTCAAAATTAACAGGGTTGCAGGGTGTGCAAAACATGCTTGTATTACATTGTTCTCACTATCCTTGGCTGAGTAAATTTAAAAAGTTGGAGAAGGTCAGGTGGAAATGGTTAGCAGAGGCCTTGAGAGTGGAGTTTCTGGACATGTGAGATTTGCTGTGCTTTACCATGTATTCCAGCATCCTCTCTGAGGAACAAGATGAAGATTTTAAGCCCAAGTGAAATCAAATCCCTCAAGCAAGTTTAACTCAGGAGTGCCAGAGTTCAATACCAGCAGCAGGGGCGTGTCACCAAGAGAAAGATCGATTATCACCTGGTTTCTGTTCATACTGCACTGTTCATCTAAGAGTCTCCAAAGTCTTCAGGAATGCCAGTGAACTCTAAACACTCCTTGCTGCACTGGCTGAGTGCTTCTGTCTGCATGTTACAGGTGAAGAAATAAAGGCACAGGAGGCCATGTGGCCAGCAGGTAACAACAGTTACATTTTGGGTGAAGCTACATCATGCAGTTAACAGATGCCTAATTTAGACCTCATCTGACATCTAGTTTCAGTAATACTCCCCAGGTCAAAGACAGTCCAATCCTTTTGAACTCCTAGGTAACACATTCCTTTTAGTTGTTTTTGCAGGATTCAACAAAAGGGGAGAGAAAATCTCCAACCTGTCTCATAATTTGAACTTGTTGTGATATAGTTTGGTTGTTTCTGCTGATGAGGTGAGATCTTCCAGAGTCAGGGGAGCATCAGAGCAGATAATGAAGGCAGCTGCTACAGAGCACAGTGCCTAGGCAGGCTACTAATGGGTAAAGTACACCCAGAATTCAAAACCATACTCATGCGACTTGTTGACTAGACAAAGAGAAATGGAACATGAACAATTTCTGAGCATGAGCAGGCTGCACACAGGGGAGCAATTTCCATCATAAGATTTTTTATTCTTCAAGTTTTTCTTAACATGCCAGACTGCTGTTCCAGCACAGAGTGATGACATTTGGAATTGCAGTGTGATTGGCGTAGCAACACCAGGAAAACAATAACATGAATAACATGAGTTTGTCACATAAGTAGAGTGAATTAAATTGACTCTGTGTAGTGTTTTCATCTCAAAGTGTTTGAGAAGTTTGTTTATAAATTGATTATATCCCCATGGCTCAAATGCAGCCACCTCTGGGCTGAAATGCAGTTGTCATCATTGCACATCCAGTGCTTAGGCTGGCAATGAAGGATTTGCTTTATTACACATCTGGCAAGACAAAGTTCAGGCAAGTCGTGCTGATATGCAATTGCAAGTAGTTCCAACCAACATCCCATAAACTGTGCTCAGTGAATCCTGAGGACTGGGTAGTTGTTCTTACATCTCTGGTACTGGAATATCACAGCTACAGTTGCCAGGGAGGCCAGTTATGTTATTCTCAATTTTTTGTGCCTTGGTTGTTTCTTTACTCTTCTTCAAGATCCCCGTGATTTTGGATGACACCCATGAAAATGTCAGGGAATTGAAAGACTACAAGAATGAAAATAGTCTGCATTTTTGTTTTAGGGTATTCTTTTGTCAAGCAAAATGTCAGTGATTGACTGACTTCATATGTTCCACCTTGATATGTTGATATAATCAACCTAAAATCAGATCACTGCCTAATTCCACACTTTCTTTTGAGTAATAACAAAATTTTTTTGGTACTACTTCCTACTATCTCATTGATGAGGAATAATAGAACTAGAGTGGTAGAGCTAAATCTTATTTTACTGAAGACATGTCACACTTATTCCTGCTGTATTGTCAGATCTTGTTTACCTTAGCAGGTACAGGATGTGTAGCAGTGATAAGCCTGATATATCCTGCTGCCTGTTTAGTTGTACTACCTTGTAGTGAGATTACCTCAGGGAAGTACAAATAAGCACCAAGAGAGGTTATATAATTTTTCCTAGACAGGCTACAGTAGTCATACTTCACCCAAAGTCAGCAACAAGGCTGAGAATATTCTGTGACAGGCTCATATACTTTCCACTGGGTCTTATCACCATCACAAGCAAAAATTTTTAAGCAAATCATCACATACAAAATCTAGCTCTGGACTTTGCATCATTGCTTTTTCATCAAATGCTTGAGGGATTAGGTTTGAACCTACCAAATCCCTCCCAATCTGCAAATCATAAATTTATAACTGAAGCAAATAAATCCATGTATTCATGAGGAGAGGGGGCTTTGCCAGACCATTTTGGCAATTGCAATAAGTGGGTTATGGTCAGTTTTCTAAAACAGTCTTCTCATAAAAGACAAAAAAAGAGAATAGGAAACTTTTTACATTCATGGACAAGTGCCAAATCCTTCTCTTCCATCAGAATGCACTGACACTCAGCTTTTGTTATCATTCATTGCACAGAAATTAGTGATCTCCAGTTTTGACCATATAGCTGCAAGAGGATTAGGCTAGATCTTTTTTGGGAACATCTCTGTCTCATGTAGTTTTAAGATACCTCAGGGCTGCATCCCCTTTATTCTTCAATCTCTGGAATTGTTAAACTTTGTAGTCAAAGTCTACTGCCAGTATTTTTGCAGCAATGCCTTGGTGTTCCCAGGTCATGCAGCCAGGTTACACACACATCTCCCATTCCAATGAATCCTGGTGACCACCACTTCTGCACCCAGTCTAGCTGCTCTGTAACTTTGCTGTGTAGCTTGGCCATGGTTTTAGAGATTTTTTTTCTGTTTAACACAGTTTAAGATTTTTCAGGACAGATCTGAAGACTTTTAGTGTGTTATTCTGTTAGGTTTTTTTTTGCTGATCTTAACATCATCTGATCTGTGTAAATGCTGAAAACTTGGTACACCATCAAACATCTGCTGTATTTTTGGAGAAATGTCTCTAGTTTGGTGAAGCAATCTAAATCACTAGGACTGTGATTCTCAATTTGCACAAAATGCATGCTCTGTTTTTTAAGGGATTCTGCCAGACCTTGCTGACACATGAAGCATAAGAAAATATTTGGCATCAACCACTTCCCTAGAGATTTTTCCTCTTGTAGGTAGTGGAAAATGATCTCTCTGTACACATGTATTCAATTCTTTTAGGTCTGTTCATAAGCAAAGGTTCCATCTCTTTTTTTAGCATACCCATTCTGATGGTTCCTCTGTGCAGTTTATGGTAATGAGTATATTCACCTCCTTTTTTAGCCTCTGCTACAGGCACAGGAAACCATGCCAGCATTGCAGATTACAGAGCAGCCCTCAAACTCTCCTTCAATGACTTGATACTCCAGCTTTCCAAAGAAAAGGGCCTTTAGAGAAGGCTAAAGAATGGCTCTCACTTCTTGTAGGTCATGTTCTTTGAGGCTATTGTTTACCTGTCTGATTGAGTTTTAACTACTTGCAGGAATAAACCCACCACTTTCTATTCTGAAGTTTTACCATTGCCTCTGTGGCAGGGCTGGTGCTGGCACTGCTGCTGCCAGCACACAGGCTCCTGTACCAGTGCCCACCCTCAGGCCAGTAAATGCCATTTTGCTTTATCGAGACACTGGGAGCACGTCACAGCTCAGAGAGCTGAGTTTGCCCACTGTGCCCCCCCCCACAGGGCTCAATACCACTGTTCTGCAGGGTAGGCATCTCCAAAAGATGACAGGACCCTGCTCCCAGAGCTGCTCCATCCAACCATGTGCCAACACCATCTAGTACTGAGAGGGAACTCAGGGTTCCTTTGCACTGAGTTACAGGGTTAAGGACCTGCCATGGAGCTTGGATGCACAGTTCCTCTTCCAGTTCAGGGGAGGTTCAGGTCCTGCCCTATCTGCTGTTACCTAGGAAGCTCAACAAAGCAGACTTACAAAGCAGGCCAAATGCAAACAACATTTAAAACTCCATGGCCCCTTACTAATGAGACTGTGCTGTGTCAAATCTCAATAGCTCACACTTAACAGCCATGTCATTATGGAGTATGGGAACACAACTGCTAAGGAGAGAGCGGGGAAAAATAATAAAAAAGACAAAATGCAAAAGGCTAAGGAGGCCCCTGGTTTCCTTAATGGAATTAGTCCTTCCTTTATGAATTCCAGGGTTAAATGCTATAAATGTGATTCGCATGCTCCCTCCCCTCACCAAAGCAGAAAGATCTGCTAGACACATGTTCGGAGCAGAAGAGGGGAAGGTATGACGTGACTCAAGAGCCTGGAAGGCTAAAAGGAGTGGATGAGGGAGAGCTCTGAAGCCCTTGATCTTTTTAAGATTTACTGCCTTTGCCTCTTGCAAGGATTTTTTTTTTTCCTGGAAAATTCTAGCTTCTAGCAATATAAAAAAAAAATAAATTGGCTGGGGCAATAAACAAGATCTTTGAAGGGGGAAGGAAGCCAAGAGAAAGTCAGGCCCATTAGTCACGCAGCTGCATTTCCTGTCACAAAGGACCCCAGTTGAGTAATCACTCAAAATATGCTTGTTATTTTTTCCTATTTTATTTCAACTTTCAGCCTGCCAATATCTACTGCAAGAAAAAAATAAACCAAGAAAAGGTCTTTTAGTTTCAGAAGGGAAAACAATGTACTATCAGACACTGATTTACATTATTTTTCCTTTTCTTTAATTTTCACAGCCTAAAAGGTCTTCTGTGATATAAGAGAAATGTTGGTAGGGGACAATGGGTCTGAGACAGTCCTGGTGTTTTCAGGGCATATAGTTTCAGCAGAAGTGTGGGTGTCAAAGTTCCTGGGCTACATTTCCAATTGCTATCATTGATTCATGATACAACCCTGATTGAGTCATGTATTCATTTATATATAATTTATTATGAAACATAAAGATGATAACAGCTTTTGCATAATTGTTTTTTTGGATGTCATTATTGGTGCTTATAAGTGATGTTATGTTCTCTGATGAAAGTTTTGTAGAAGTATTTGTCTAAAGAAAAATGCAGTCAAGATTGAAAAGAAATAAACTTGTAATTTAAAGCAGAATATTGGAATTACTAAATTTTAAAAGTACTTATGTAAAAAGAGGTGAAAATAGGAGCAGTTCTATGAAATAGAAAGAGGAAAATCTTACTGATGCTGTCTTTTGAGGCACTCGGAGGAAGAAAAGTACAGCACAGGGGACAGCCCCTTTCACAATGTTGAAAGAGATTGATTATACCAGCTCCCCACCCCTGCCTCTAGATCCTGGATTAGAAAGTGCTGGCTGTGGTCAATCTGGTACTAACTTCTAAAAGAAGTCACAGATACACAACAGAAGTAAAGCTGAAAAACCTCTGTTTTCCCAGATTGCTGATTCTTTTATCAACAAGCACAACTACAAAATATGAAACCCTGCCCTTAATTTACTCAAGAGTAATGAGTATGGTGACCAGGCCACCTATAAAGCAGGGCCATGAGCTCCAGGGCACATAACAGTTTGTAACTTACATTCTTGATGGGGTACCTGAGTATATGGCTCTGTGAAAATGATTGCAAAGAGATGGCAAATTTCTGTTTGGATTGCTGTCTAAGTAGAGAGTAGATAATTGTAGTTTATGCGACGTAATAACATGATTTCAAATACTACACAAAAAATGAAGTTTACATTGCTCACATTTGCATGTAAGTGACTGGTAATGTCATATAATTCTCTAATTTGCACACATTTGGTACCACAGATGTGCAATGTTTTCAAACCACAGCTTATGAGCAGATGTGATTTACACAGCAATATAAATCACAGCTTCCTAATGCTAGTTAAAGGGTGTAAACTCAAACAAATGTGAGATTTACACCAATTTGGTTTAAGAGAGACTTTGAAAGGCTGTTTACCTGTATGCTTAAAAGCAATTCAGAATTATTATATATGTATGTTTACACTGAATGGAAGAGTATAAATCTTCTGAGCCATGACTAAATGTGAAAAATTCCAGTCTAGATTACCTTTATAAATTATGCTCAGCCTTTGTCTTACCTAATAGCAGGCAAGGCAAGGTGTGCTCCTCAATGGGAACACAAGTGTACACTCCTGGTCTGTGGCCAGAGCTAGGATGAGGACATAGGGCTGTCTGCTACACTCACTTTCATATCACACTGCTGCATGTACCAGTCTACTGGATCCCCACATCATATGACATTCTATTCAATAGCAATAGACTTATGTCCTAAAACTATCTCTGCCATGATGATAAAGTTCATTTCCAATGATTACTGATACCTACACAGACTTGAAATCATATACTGGTAGGTATGAATGAATTGAAATTATTTGTTTACAAGGTCAGCATAAACTTTGTGCTTTTCTCTTTACAACTGTCAAGGTATGTGATAATATTTCCTATACCATTGTTGTAGAGAAGTATTGGTATCAATCAGAACAGTATCTAATACATCAGATGGTGTAAATAATAACCACCAATTAAATGAATTATACTGGTAAATATACAGGGTAGCAACTTTTCTCTTTACTTACATGATTATCCTACGAATTTGTATGGCTCTGTAGCCATGGTATTTGAGTATCTCCAAACTCTGAATCTGTGATGTACCTGTTATCTCCATGCAGGTCTGATGCATATTAGTACAATTAGCCCTGTATAGGTGTGCCACTAAAGTCCTAAGATGAATGAGTCAGAATCATCTCAGGAGTCTATGACGTCTTGATTCACCTGCTGGCTGTGAAGAATTACTCTCCCTCTTGCATAGATGGGAAGCTGAGTCATAAAGAACTAAAGTTACATGCCCATAAACACGTAAATTGCAACAGAAATGGAATCAGAACTCATGTTGTACAGATCCTCAGTCCCTGTCTTGTTGCCTTAAGTTATTCTCTCTCCTGTCTTCTGTGAACTGATCATATTTGGTAAAATAGCCAGCAGTTGCTGCTCTTTGCAGGGCAGTTCTTCTGTGATGTGTGTGGACTTAGAAATTACTGCTTATCATAAAGTTAAATTAATTGGGTAACAACGCAGTTGCTTAGTGCAATGACAATTGAATTTATCAGTCCTTCTACTAAACTGCTGCATGAATTTGGGCAATTACTTCATGTGCTGCCATTTTTCTAATTTAATACAGGAATAATAACATTCTTGGACATACAGGCACAAAAATTACTGTATACTGCTCCTCTGTTTCTCCTTTAAGATATTGGAATAAGAAAAGGGAAGGGACACAGAGAATACTAAGTTTTCCCATTTAGTTGAATGAAGTTTCTATGACACAACTCAAAAATCTCTTGAAACAGAAATGGTTGGTAAGAACATTTTAGTTTTAAGTTTTACCAGCAGACGTGTTGTTCCAGGGCTGTTGTGCTTCTATGGAGAGCATAGCCTCTGCATCTGTGGTTTAGAGGTTCTGCACCCTTTGCCAGTAAGCCCAGGTTGGAGCTCTCTGGATGTGTCTCAGGGCTGTTTTCCTTTTCCTCCAAATACAGTATAGGAGTGTGGAAATTTGCTATATGTAGCAGACACGTAACTTCTTCGTTTTGACAGCAAAACTGACCATGAAAGGGTTAACCTAACTAATGGCAACACTTCAGTAAAACTGAGGGAGGTGGGACTTTAAGTCTCAAGTCTTAATAAAATGCAGGTGTTTTATTGTTAGGTTTAAAATGTCTTGAGGCTCCAGCAAGCATTTGAAAAAAGGGGAAAAAATGTGCTATTGAATAAGAACCTTGGAAAGACAACAACAGGTAGTGCAAGGCATCTACAGAGAATTCAGCTTTCACTGGCTAAGGTCTGCCCTAAAGTTCACAGAATGAAAATGAAACATAAATATTAACTGAATAACACTTCTCACAACGTGCATCTGACTTCTGAGGTATTACACCTGGTATTAACTTTTGACATTCTCCTTTCCACCATTGTGACTTTGCTGTCTTACTGGCTCCATGCAGAATATTTACACTCATTTTGCAACCTTTCTTTTTGCTTCCAGTGTGTTTGGGGTGTTGATGGGGTGACAGGTAGCGTGAGCACTACATTCACAGTGTACAGATAACTCTGCTACACTGTTTGCAGCTGCTTTTATGTCAGGGATAGGAATTTTTTTTTTGTGTTGGGAGAACCAAACTACTTTTAGAACGAGCTAATAAAAAGAAGTTGTAAAGAAATCACCAATCACTACTTTCTTCTATTTCAATTCCCTCTCCTTATCACTAATAATTTGTGGGAGCATTTGTCAGTAAACTGAACCACTTAGGTCTCAGAGTAGATGAATTGCACTGAACTTTGATCTTTAACTTCAAGTTCTTCACTTATTTGGTGAATTAACGTTGATACAACTTTCTAAAGGGAAATAGGACCTGATGAATCAGAGAAGACTAAATGTACTCACGATTGCCCAAGATTACTGCACCAACATTCCTATGGGCCTTAATTAGTGTGGGTATTTTTGTGACCAGTGTGGTGAAAACAGTAACTAATTACTGTCCATAAAAACTCAGCCCTGGAAGAAAATCAGGCATCGATTTTCCTGGCATTAACCTTGGTGATATAAATAAGCTGTTACTACTACAGAAGAAGGGCAGAAGTAGTCCTTGGAGTACCTGATAGGATGGAAAACAAGAGAGAAGGTTGGGCTTTGATGTGAGATTTTCGCAGCTGCAGTATAGTAAGAAGCAGAGAAGCAACAGTCAAGAGTGACAGGTGAGATATAAACAGTACTAAGCAAAAAATATAAGTGGCATACAGGAAAGTGTAAGATGATGAATAAAAATTAGGCTGATTTATTAGCAGTGGAGCTAATAAACCTGAGAATCTGCCAGGTCTTGTTTTACACGGAGTAGAGGGCTCAGGACTGTTTGAGTAAGTAATTCAGAATACCAAACAACAAAAATCAAACCCCTCTATTATCAGAATAGGAAACCCAAAAAAGGCCAGACTGTGTGCCTTCTGTGCCCCACTGCTCTGCATCCTTGCTACAGTCACTGGCCATCCAAACTGACAGGCTGGAATACAGGCATCATACATACATGGCAGGAGGGGGTAGTGTGGATCTTTCTTCACACAACTTTGAGAAAAAATCTTTTGTAGCCATCATCAAAATTAGATGTATTTTTGAGAGGCATTTCTGAAGATGCAGTGGAAACAGCCTACATCTTAAGAGAGAGGCAGAGTAGAAATCTTCACTAAGAATGTCACAAAAATCCTGGTAGGAGTCTTCAAGTTGGCCTGAATGTGCTCAGGATCATACCCTTGAGGAAAGAAGTATTTGTCAGCATTTGTTAGCTGCTCACAATTTTAGATCTTCCTGGCCTTCTCATTTCCTCCTTTGCTTTGTAGGACTGCTTTCATCCCACTCCTCCTCTTCTTTGCAGATGCCAGTTCCTGTTTCTAATGTCAGCAGTTCTCAATCTTCTCAGATAACCCTGTTGTTTTGCCTTGCTACGTGAGGGAAACAACCCGTGCTTTCTGTTCCCTCCTAAAAAGTCACTGCAGCTCTAGCTCTAGCCAACCTAACCCAGCCCCTGCTCCACTCAGCTTCTGTCCAAATCCAGCATGTCAGACTGCAAAAACTGGCAATGCCTCTGGTCTCAGTGTGGGGAAATAACCAAAATCAGTGTTAGAAGCATGGGTTTTTTATTCTCCAACAAACTGGCCTGTATTTTTCCTTCCTAGCCTTACAATTATTCTTGAATTTTCTGATATATGTTGTCTCTGGGAGCCACTAAAAAGTAATGGATGGATTTGCAACAAAATACGTACAGCTCTGCCAAAGTGGTTTTAAATCACTTTGTATCAACTCTGAAATAATAGTGATGTCAATCATTGAAAGTCTCAAGACACGTACTTTATACTAGTATTAAATATTATCAATAATCCTTAGTGTTAGGCCTCTTAGTTATCTTTGCAGATACTGCTAACTATTCCATATCATACAAGAGAAAGATTCTTCCTCTAAACATTATGTGCTGTAAAATTGTGTTGTATTTGACTCAAAGAAAGAATCAATAGCCTTTGTATCCTGTCTTTTATTCCTCAATCTTTGCATGATGAAAGTTCCCCTTCCAACTTTCACTTGCCTCATGTATATTTATTTTAAATGCCTGAAATGGAAACAGATTTCTTCACAGCTTTATTCTGTACATAATAGAAATGTAGTTAACTACTTTTAAAAGCAGCAAAGATTCCCATATAAAATAATAACAATAACAATTACAATAATAATAATAATAATAATAATAATAATAATAATAATGATTCCAGTCTGGAGGGTGGCATCAAGAGTGAGATTGTGCCAATGGCACAGAGAACAGAAAATATTAATATCAGAATATCAAAGAAGACCAAAATCTTTGCTTTTATGCTACTCTTCCAATAACATCTTAGGGTATTTTAAGAAATGGCTAAGGATATTTTTAACCTTAGTCTTCAGTTTTTGTAAGTGGAGTAAAGAAGTGTCTCCTCTAGTTTATTTTTTATTTCTTCTAGCCTAGTCTAAAACATCATAGCATTATACCTTACACAGGTGACCTGTAGCTTTTTAATGAGAGTGAAATCCCTGAAGTGCTTGCAGCAGGACCTGATGCCTTTCATTTCACAATAGCTTAGAAATAGGCTTAAATGGCAATGTTGCAGATGCCTCCACCCAAGCCTCAGAAGGGATAGGTACGAGTAAGTACAGAACTGTTTGCTTTCCCTTTCCCTTGCTTTACTGTGGGATACCCACAAACATTTAATTAAAGCTATTGTATGCATGCTTAACTTGGAGATATCTGTGGTTCCTTGAAACCATTACACAGGAGCACCAAAGAAAATACAAGGGAGTCACTGAAGGAAAATACAAGGGAATTAGAAAAGCATAGCAACCAGAGAATACATTTCCCATAATACAACAGTCAAAGGTCATGAGATCACAGATGCTCAGTTGCTCATGCATATCATCTATTCTCTCCACTTGCATGCTTGCTCCAGAGAGGGCAAAGATTTAATGAGGAAGGGGCTAGCTTTAGCAGTTCTCACCCTTCCTCACACCCTACATCTCAAAGAGCACTGAAAGCCTCTTTGAAGTTGGAATAGACACACATTGAACTGTCCCAATGCACACATACAATCTGGAGTTTTCTCATCAGGTACAAAAATACAAGGTGACTGTTCTCTTCCGGCCCTGGATGTGAACAAAGCTCTCGAATCAAAGACTTGCTGAATTGCGGAGTGGAAAGAAGTTTCTCCATTGCATCTGTCTTTTCAACCTGCAGTAGCAGCCCTTCTCGGTCTCATGGCTCCTCTTAGTTCATTTTTCCCAGCTCCTCAAGAAGAAATCCTGTTCAGACAAAACATCACTCTATTTACAGGAAGCTTGGCAGGGTCAAAAAGTGACTGTAAAACCGATCTCTTGTTAAAACACATACAATATCTGCTCTGATGTAGATACAGCTAGGACTCAGCAACCTCTGATTTGCTATCAAGGCCTTGAAGGTGATCTCAGAGTGAGATTTGTAAACTTGGTGACATTGTATTATCACTTAGCAGAGCTAACTCAGTTGCTCCAAGTCCCACTTAATCTATGCAGCTCACTACCCACAGCTCCTGACTTACTTAGTCACTTCCTGTCTTTGATTTTAGTCTTAAAGCCTCTTTTCTGTGTTGGCAAGTGACTGCCATTGAATCTTAATCAAACTTCCTTGGACTTCCATTACTGTCAAGTACAGCTTCTCTCACTGTAATACCCACCCTTCTGAGTGGAAGAAAACTGATTTACAGCCACCAGTCTGCCACTTGTCTTAATGCTCCATGTTCATCTTTGCTTTGTTTTTCTTCCCATATGAGTCACTTCTTCCCCCTCTCTGACACACCATGCTCCACTTTGTTTCCCTTGATCTGTCAGTGGCTGAAATGCTGCTCTGCACACCTTACTGCAGAGTTCTGGTGAGTATTGTAGTGTGTGCCCAGCTACCATGTGCAGATTCAGAAAAAGCTAAACACAAAGAAACTGAGTTGGTCACAAGCTGCTTCAGAAAGTCAGGTCGTTTAATACACTTTTGCTTCTGACCAGAAATGATGACCAACTCAGTTCCCTCATGCCTTGCTTAAGAGCTCCTTATGCAAAACACAGCTGTTTAATCTATGCCTCCCCACCTAGCACCTCCCCTGTTACTTCAGGGCACTTGTTAACTTTAGAGATGCTGAAAATCCTTCCCAGCTTAAGCACTTTCCCAGTTCTTACTGGTTCTGTATGCCTGCAGTAATGTGTCTTTGAAATAGACTCCTTCAGCCTATTTCCTTCCATGAACAGAATCCAATCTGAAGGCATTAAACCAGTACCATGGTGACTTTTGCCTGCACAGGGGCACTTCTGAACTGATGGGATGTGTTGATTTTCAAGATTCTTTCACCAGAACAGAGAAGTTCAAAGATGTGGCCTGGTGCTCTTAGTGACCCAATGCTCTTTGAATGCCAGATACAAAACATTTAGTGGCAATGTCATCTGCGTGTAAGAGATTTGTTCAATCCCCTCTTGCATGTATGCTCTTTCCTCACTTTTTTCAATATGCCCAATTCTGCTTTGCTCTTTTCCTCCTACTTCTGTGCTCATCAGCACTCATCCACTTTTGAGTCTTGTTGTTACTAACGTCTGGAGGTTATATGACCCATCACTTGTCCTCTTAGGAGACAGAAAATACCATACTTTTGGAAGGACAACTTAGCTACAGGCCCTTCTTACTAAGCCTCTCCTTCAACTTATCTCAAATTGTATTTTTGAACTGCAGTCACTATGCACCCTGAGTTGAAAACAACCACTTGAGCCCTTTCCAGCAAGGCTTTGATACTAGGCATGGAGGAGAGATAAGCAACACATTGAAGTTGTGGTATCACTGTAACTGAGGGCAAGGAGTGAATGGAAACATACCCTCCTTCTGGCACTGCCTGGCTCTGGAAGAGGGGAGAGGAACAAACTGAGCAGCTTGGGTTCACACGCATGGCAGGAGCCAGCAGCCTCCCAGCTGATGACAGATTAGACTCAGGGCCTGCTTAGTGGGAGGACTGTGATTAGACTTCAGCAACATCTGTCTCTAGCACTAAAGGAATTGCTGCTGTGGGCTGTGATTTTCTCAGCAAACTGTAATTACACCAGGAACCTCATTCCTACTGTTTTTCTCAACAACTTAAGTACAAAAAAAAATGTGAGTAAGGGTGCAGGAAAGCTGAAACTGTGAAAGGAGCAGGAAAGAGGAACCTGTTTATTTTTGTTCGGCTCATTCCAATTATTTTCTCTCAGTTTCTTAGATTGTATGAATCACAGACTGTTTTTTCCTGGGAGTCGGTGCCAAGGTTTAACTACCTGAAGTTGGCCTGCCATCCACCTGAAGCTGATAGCACACATCCTCTCTGTCCACTTACATCCCATGGCATCTCAGACAAGTGTGGTGGCACTTGCAGAAGGTGTCATACCACCCTTTCCTTGGCAGTGCCACCTCTTTCCTCCCATGGGGGCAGCAGTATAGAGAGCTGGTCTCTGATCACAACTGTTCTCAGGACATTCCCAGGAAGGTATGGCCTGGGCAGTAGTGTGGGATATGGGAGATTGCTCAGGGTGAGTTTAAATCTTACTCCCAAAGGCCCTGTCTAGACTAGGATTTAAGAGTTTGAATTTTAAAAGTGTTAGGTTGTATATAGTAACTCTCTGTTTTAAAAGATACAGAAAAGGCAGGAAAAGTTTGAACTCTCAGTAACACCTGTTAAGTTTTGCCAAAATAACAATGTCAAAAAAGAACAGGATTTCCTTGCAAGATTTCTCTGCTGGAAAAAACTTTTTGTTTCTGCAGTTGTAACTCCATGGTAGCTCATTTGCCATTCTTTGCTCAGAATATAAGAAGAAACAGGATTTCTTTTTAAAGTATGTGTAGAAGAGAAGGAGAAATATCTAAGAGAGAGTTTGCCAACAGAGCTTTACCATCCAATACTTAAGATGTAGACAAGATCAAAATTATTCAAACTAATCTATGTACTTCCTTCTTAACTTTTTTCACAGCATTAATGTGACTTTTAGTAGTCACAAGAGTGTCTTGCCTATGTTAAACAATTTTATATCAACACCATACTCATCTAGAAGAAAGCAGAATTGTTCCTTACCAGCATGTCTGCCCTTCATCCTGCAGCACATCTGGCAGCACAGCCAGGGATGAGAGTGTGACAGCAGGAACTTGACCCTTGGATCTGAAAGCACTGGGAAGGCTGCACACTGGCAAGCAGATCCCTATCTTCAGAGCCAAGCCTCTGCAGACTGGTGACACATCTGGAGTAGTTTGGAATTGGCACAAATGGCTGTGGACAAGGAGGACAGAGGAAAGGTTAGAAGGAAAGTGGAAAAAATGCCTCTTGCACATTTCACTTTCTTTTCCATCTGCTTGTGTGCTGTTGCTGTGAGCTATTAAACAGCTGCAGTGCTCTTTCCCAGAAGGGACTGTGATTCAGTGGAGATGGAGAATGATACCTACAGCTTAGCAATTTGGGAGCTCCCTTGAATGGAAGGGGCCATAGGAGTAATGTTTCTCTGATTGGCTCTTCTGCTAAATACACTTGGGAATTCAGCACTTGGCATAGTAGCCAGAGATGCTGTTCTGGCTCCTCAGACCTGATACTCCTGACAGGCAGTGGGTACTCCTGGGTACTACTGACTCATTCTTGTCAAACTAGGTGAGTCCCTCTTGTTTCTTGCCTTCCAAGCAGAACCTCCCAACTCTCCTGAACTGGTACCAAAATTCCAGAGAGGAGAGCAGATTACTCAAGCCAAAGGTGTTTGCAGACCTTGAGACTGTAGCTTGGGGAGATAGAGAGGGAGGACCAGGAGAAGGTGGAGTGGGCATACAGTGACTGCCAATGCCTGAGCAAAAGAGCTCAGAGAGTTATTTTGCATCCATTCAGATGCTCAGCAATTTCCTGCATTGTTCCTGCAATCAGCATGCTCCACCTGCTTTTACTTAACCATTTCCTGTTTACGACTTCCAAAAACTGGTGAAATCACTGATCTGCCACAAGATCAGTCTTTATGGTCCCTTTCAGACAGGCTTCACTGACCTTTCTTTTTCTGTCTTCAGTACACAGATCTTGCAGACTGAGGCACTGTGTGCTATGTGTGCATGTCTGCATGCATGTGTGTGTTCTTGCAGTCAATAGTTATGTCAGGAAACTATGTGCTTGCTCATTAGTTCTTACTCCTAACATATGCCCCTTTTTTTCCTTCTAATGCTTGCTGGGTTTTGCCAGTTTGAGTAAAGAAACAAACAGCAGCACTGAGGGCTGGTACCTTTTTCTGTAGAACAGAGGGCTCCAGATATTTAGAGGAAGGACTCTTCCCATTACTTTCAAATGTCTTAAGTGCTCTCCCACCAATGAGGAATTTGTTCTCTGCAGTTTGCCCATGCTTCAAATTATTTTCTAGATTTGAAAGCAGTGAGGCAATTTCTTCTAGTCTGCTCTTCCATTTCTCAGATGTGAAAGGCAAGATGTGAGAAAGAAGGGTGAAGCAAAGAAAAATAAATCTCTTTCCTACAGTGTAGATGGCTCCCACAAGTGCCCATCAAACACTTAATCATGTCTTGCAGAAAATCACTAGAAAAGCCTGCACTCTTCAAGTCTACTCTCCTTAGCTATACTGCAGGTAACACTACAGCCACCACTAAAATAAAATTTGTCACTGTTTTTCCTGTTTGTTTACTCTTTTTGTTTCTCTTCTGTAGCAGTGAAAATAGATTCTTAAGTTTCCTCTCTGATTCTCATGCTCTTGCACAGTGCTGCAATGTTTGGGTTGCGGTGAGCACTGCAGGGGAATGTTCTCTTCTTAAAATAAATCATGGAAACATTTCTGTTGGAATCAGGGCTTGTAGAAGTTTACTTTTAAAAAAAGAAGAATGTCAGACCAGCTTTGGTCTTTAGAGGGAAAAGACTTCTTATGCATGTCAGTGTATGTGTACTGACATGTGTGTGTGTGTGTGTATATATGTGTACATACATATACATACACACACACCAGTATATGTGCCAGTTACACAGGTATAGCTGAGCACTGAAATCATCCTGTAAGAACACTGGACTTGTTGGTCCTGTTAGACAGATCTGCAAATTCCTTAACTATCTCTGCTGCAAGTTAGTGTAAGTCAGGATGCTTACCCTGTCAACTTAGGTGCAGAAGGAGTTAATCTATAGCGTGCACCAGCACTGCTGCTGAGCTGTTTCACACTTTGGAAATGAAGTTGATGCACTCACACTCTCACGTGATTCTGGATAATTTAACAAGAACACAAAACCCCCACTCCCCATTTTAACTGAAATATAAACATGCAGCAGCATCATTTCTGTGTGGGTTATAAGGGATGGTCTGGGCACTGCTAATGTCCAGGCAGCTGTCTGCTCGAGGCATAGCACAACTCCACTTAGATCAGAGTTTGCTGAAGTATCCTTCAAGCTGTTTGTGAGCAGCTTTTGAACTTGCATCAGGGAAAGGAAGCAATTTTTTCTGCACAGAAGTCTCTTTCAGATTGGCCCAAGTATGTAAAATTATTACTTTGGTTCCCATCCAGCACAATTCATTCAATATTTTGTGTCAGGGTGCTTGTCATCAGTGGCATTTGCCTAGGGTGAGTCACACCTACCCAAGCAATGATCTGAGAGAGCCCTCAAATCTTTCACATTTTCATTTTACAGGGTACAGCCCTGGTAAATTTATGATCATATTGGATCACACAGCACTTTATAGAGCAGCTCCTTTTCTTCTAACCAGATTTCAACCCAAGAGGCAGCTACTTCCAAAAGAGATTCTCTGGTTCAGCGTCCATCTTTGTTTTCCAAATGTTTCTTTCACCACACTGCTTTCTAGTTGCACTGTAAATTTGGTTGCACTCAAGATATTTTTGCCTTCTTTCTCCACCCCAAAATCGAAGGAAAGCTGAACTGTATGAAAATGAAGTGAGAGCTGAGACCCTGAAGGAAAATGGCAGGAGGTGTAGAGGACCACGCAGGACTCTTTCCAGGAAATGGGCAGAAGGTTCATTATATGAGTCACTGTAACCTTAGATGACTAAATTCTTGAAGAATAAACTGTCAGGAATATGATACTGCTCAGGACAGTTCCGGAGGGAGACGAAACCTTCTTAAATAGCTGTTGTTTGGTTTTTTGTTCATGATTCATTCCTGAGGAAATTGCTGAGTCTCTGCCCAGGAACAGGGGGAAGTGCAGGCAGTGCCAGCCCTCCTCGGCAGAGGCAGCAGGCAAGGCATGCTGGGGTGCACATCCCTTTGCTCCTTGCACCAGATCTCCTGCCCAAGGAGCTGGGAAGGGATCAGGAGCACTCCACAGCTGCCCTGCCCTAGTGAATAGAGTATAACAGGATCACTAGTTCTCATCTGCCAACTGAATCAATTCACAGCATGTTTTTGTGTACCAGCAGGTATGGAGACCAAGAGGAAATGAAGGTACAAAACTCTTAATTCCAGCTTCTTTTAAAAAGCTTTCTTGCTCTACCCACTCCAACCATTTAACCAAGTTCTATCAATAAAACGCCCAAAGCTCTAAATTTGGATTTCAGAGATGGTCTTAAGATTTTTAGCCAGTAACAACAGAAGCAGTCAGATGCTTTCCAGAGCTACCTCCAGAGATGCTGAACTAGCATTAACAGCACTGAGAAATGTTTGCAGTAGTATCTTGAGTGTGGAGAAACCCCAATGTTCCAGCACACTGCTGTCAGTTCCCATCTTGATGAGTTTCACCCAAGCATTTAACATTTCAGCATTTAACATTTTAGTTCTGTGTCTCACAATGCCATTTATCTAATGATTGCTCATTTGGTTCCCATTAAAATAATGGTATTTCTTCTGCAGACCATTGCCTGTAAAAATCAAGCCACCCAGTTTCTCTTTAGATTGTAGTAAAGGAAATAAATAGTAGGATACACACTGTAATTCTCAGAGAATGGAGGGGCTTTCCCCTCTATGACATACAAAGTTCAGACATCAGAATTAGGAATATTAAAGATCTGTTAAGGGTTGATGAATCCATCTCCTGCAAAAACAGTGTAGTTACTCCCCAGCAGATGTTCCTCAGGTACTATATTGAGAAAAGATCTACAGCTCTCCATATTCAGAGACAGTAATTTCTCTATTAAAATTGGAGAAATGGAAGGTGTAGTTCTCTCAAGTCATCACATTGCCACTGTACTTTGGGACAGTGTAGACTGATTCCTTGTATTGTATATACCAGCACTTTGAGGAATTCAGTTTCAAATGTCTCAAACAATGGGGGTTTCATCGCTTCCTGTGGGAGCCTGCTCTGCAGTCTAACTCATTTCACCATCTGGAGCGTTTTCCTCAGTGTCTGCTCACTTTAAACTTTCTTTTCATTGTGTACCTGCTATTTCTTCTTAAAGGTAATTTGCCAAAAGTTTCTGTTGCGTGAAATACACATTCTGTTGTACTTATTTTTTTATGAAGATTGAGAAAAACCTGAAAGATTGATAATTTCTTCTCTTTGCTTTTTCTTCCTCAGAAATAATAATAAGTAATTAATAATATATTACTGCTTTTTTAGCCATTCATCTCAGCAATTTAAAAGGGAGATCAACATTGTTGTACTCTTTTTACAGATGGGAAAAATTGAAGCACAGGGCAGGAAACAACTTGCCTGAGATCATTCAATGAGCCTGTAGCAAGACTTGGATTTTTAAGCAGTACTGCCCTACTTTTTTCTTAACTTTTTTATTTTTTGGCCCAGTCTAGTTCCCTTTGGCTTTGTTGGAGTACCTAGGAAGGACAAACTTTCCATGAACTTTATTCAGAATTGCAATATTGTAACTGAAAGGTCAGCTTGTTGAATATTTAACAGTTACTATCTTTCCAGTGTGTTGGTCAAGCATTCTAATTAAGTAGTGATAAATAAAACTAACAAAGCATTTTAACAGACTAATTCAGTCCCTGGGGCCCCCAAGCTGAATTTCCTTCATCTAGCCTGTGTTTTCCCAGTTGTGGATTGTGCAGATTGAACACAGTATATATCAAGCACACTCTTATCAGCACACTGCAGGGAGATTTCCTTCCTCCTCAGTGCCACCATGCTTACTTCACCTGCTGTATTTCCCTTAGCTCAGTGGTTTTCAGTAAGTGTGTTTCTCAGAATCTGGATAGTTGCTGAATTATAAATCTTCCAGTTTGGAATAATAACACCACAATGTGTACAGCATGATACAGTGGGTAGGGAGCCATACTCAGCCAAGCCCTGAGCAGGCTTAGCTGGGTGTCAGAAGCAGCGTGGCCTGAGCAGCACTGTGAGCTGCTAAGAGATAGGGGCTGCTGACCATTGTCAAAATATGCCAGCAAGAGAAGTCCTTCAGGCCTCCTTCATTCCAGATATCATTGAACCATCATCTGAGGATTTACTGAAAGCCACAGGACTGCTGTAGGTCACTGAGCATCACTGAGCATATTACCTTTGCCTTCAAATTGAGTTTGAGGAACTACCAGCAGTGTCAAGCCTATGTCTCCTGGCCATGTGAATAGAGGAAGCTAAGAAGCAACAATGATTATTACATAAAGCAGGGAAATCCCCCTCAAACTTCTCCTAGACTACCTCAAACTGAAGCTGATTTGCATACATACAGTACAAATAACTTTACAATGGCTTCTAGCCCCACAAAAGGGTTACATATCCTTACTTATAATGATATAATCAGGCCAGTTCTCTGAGTTGAATCACTCGGAGAAGATAAGAAAAGATAAATCAGAGCTTGTGTAGAAATCTAGGCAGTTTTATGTAGCACATAGGCCTGCTTCATGTGCAGATACAACTGGGTTTTGCAATTCCACACAAAACCAATGGGAACTGTTCAAGACTTGTTAGTAACCAGCAGTTATTCTAGAACAGTGTTGAAAAAACCCTATGTTATGTTTTATATTTTGTGATTTTGGATTGGTGGTATCATACATAGCTTTCTATACAAACCCTGTTTGGGAGAAAATGGACCTTACTGAAAACTAGAAAAAAGCTCTGGTATTCTTGTAGTTAAAAACCAATCTCATCCACTTTACAAAGCCTGAGACTTATTTGGCCTGGAATTCCTGAGTAATGCTGTTCAAAAAGCAGTGGTGGTAAACAGACTCCCAAGATTCCTGTGATTTGTTTTAAACATTATGGTTTAACAGAAACAAACAAGTAAGCAAAAGAGACAGCATATTGAAAATGCATGTTTACTGGGTTATCTAAAGCTCAAAAATGTAGTTGGCTAATATGACACTACAAAACTATTTTTTGTTATCTTTTATGCACTGAGAACGACAATGTTCATAAGCTAGTACATCATGACTATGGAATGCCTGGATTCTTCTTGAAGGCAGATGGTATTTTCTGTTCCCTTGCTTAGAGAGTGGGGCTTGGGGATTTGTTTGTTTGTTTGTTTGTTTGAATAGGATGAGAATATAGGCTTCTCAGAGGCTCACTATGAGCTGTTTCTTTGGAAAGAATTGCTTGCTTACTCTTTCCTATCTTTTTATTTAAATAAGTTCTCAGATACATTTCCTGACAGCCCTCTCCCAAAGCTAGATGGAGTATAGACAACTTCACTTCTTCCCTCCCAGTAAATTCACAGAAGGACTTCCCATACATTTTTTGGGTTGTCAAGCCAGCTCTATATTAACATTAAGTACAGTTGGGTAATGCTGTAGGTGCCTTGCAGTAAATACTGTTTTAAACAGTCTTAGAGATAGTTTTGTCAGTATAGCATATTTCCCATGAGGAATATGGGAAATGAGAGTTATCCTCATTGTCAGTATGGTTATACCAGGACAGCTATATGAGCAACTCTTTTCTAGTGTAGTTGCTTTTTGTATAGTTACCAAACAGGGCTGAAGAGGAAAACTGAGACACAGCTTATTTTGACAACCCATATAATAAGCCTTGGGCTTCTTCTACAATATCCTCTCTGCTAATCATGGCTTGTTACTGTGAGATATCCTTCCTTTCACTTTCCTCCTTTCAGGTTGACTTTTTACAAAGCTTTGGTACAGCACAGTAGGAATCAGCCCAGGTATGAGCTGGCTATTCTGCAGAGTCCTTCAGGCACCTGAAGTCTCTCTGTGCTGTGATGGAGTTTCTTTCAGTGGGTCAGCTGGAGAGACTGAAAAAGAAATATGTATTTGAATAGGCCTGGGATGCCTTGAAACACAGTTAATAGCAGCAAATCTGAGGACATGACGTGATCTGTCTGATGATTAGTACCTTGGATATTTTGCTCCTGGTAAGTGTGTTTCTTCAGCTTGTGTTCATCAGCTTGCAGGTTGCTCAGGAAGGCTTTCATTTTGGTTTTAAATATTTCCTCCCACAAACAACAGTCTGTTTTCTACATAAAGTGTCTAATCACAGTCATATAATATCCTTTATTTACATAGAGAGCTTCATCCCAAAGCACTTTACAGCCTGGCATTGACAGAGGACAAAGACTAAAAGAGGAGCAGCTTATACTGGTTGGGAAGCAGGCTCTGATCTCAGCCTAGGTACTAATAAAGCATATAAAGTGGAGCCATAATGTTCTCTCTCAATCCAAGGCAATTTGCTATTAATTAGAAAATATATTGCTATAAGTTGTTCTCTGTTTGACTCTAGAAAATGCTGAACATGAGCTGTATGAGCTGAATGTCCATCTTCTTGCACATCCCATTCTCTGTTCATAGGTACTGGCTACTAAGAATCAGTTTTATTGGAAAATTAGGGTGGTGCAAAGTACCCTAGCAAGTACAGTATTCTCAGCAAATGCATGCTGGCCTTTGCAGAGCTCTGGCAAAAAATGGGAAAGGGCCCCCAACTAGTCTAAAGTTTGGCTCTAGAGCACATCAGAAAATTTGCCAGCCACAATGAGAAGCAGAGTTTGGACACTGGTAACTAGAAGGACTATCAGACAAGCAGAAAAAAGAGGATCATTACATGCATGTCAATCCATTTTCAGCAAATCTGTAAAACTAGTTCATAGTGAACTTATTACCTTGATTTGTTTTGTGTATTAAATGGGTTTCCAAGTGGTTGTTTGCTGGAGGAAATGGCAACTTTGCAATCTCATTTAGAAATACTGCGATTGAAGTGTCTTGTTTTCATTGTGTGTTTCAGACCGAAAGGATCAAACAAATTTAGTTTGGGAAGGAACCAATCCTGCCCTGCAGCCCATACGAGTGAGGACCACTGACTTGAAAGATGCTTTACATGATGCTGCTTTGCCCAGCACTACTGGTGAGACTTCAAGGAATGCATCAAATCTATAGAAAGGACAAACGAAACCTCCCCAAAGACTTGAATGAATAATGACATTGGTTTTCAAAAATCTGGTGAAGCAGAGTGAGCATTCTTCTTCTTTTGTCCCTTCAAAGATTAACGTTAAAACCAAATGCTGTTCTTTGTATGTGTGAGGCCATATTTAACTCTGAACTTATGAAAAAACTGTCTTTTGTTTAGGTTAATTTAAGTGACTTAATAATAAAAGTCTCTGAACAACATACATGGTACTGAAGAAATGTAGGCCACATGTGCTAATTCACCTCACCACCTCATCAATTTGGAGGAACCAATGGCCAAGCACAGGAGTGTCCACAGCCCGAAAAACAGTGAAATGTTCACTTCTTTTTTTTTTTTTAGAGAATGATAAGCCCACTCAGTGGCTTGATTACCAATGCAATAGTACAGTAAGTACTTACTCCTGTAACTCACTTGGAAATCATCAGAGATGCTGTAAGAGTTACAAATCTGACTCTGACTTTTCAGAATGTTAGGAGAACAGGTAGCAATCTAAACAGTGGGAAGATCAGTGTATTACAGCTGCTCAGCCTTCTCTGCCTTTAAAGCACTTTTGAAGTATTCACAATATGACTGCAAACCACAGAACTATTTACTCACCTTACAGACTTAGAGAATGTATGACTTGCTCAAGGCCACTAAAAGCATCACTGGCTGTGCCGTGATCAGGATCTGGTTGTTCCCAGCCCTCAAGCCTACAGGAAAGCCATGGCTTCACTTAGTGCCAGCTGCCACCGCACCATCACCATTGGCCTGAGAGGCTGGTTCTGTCCTCTGCCACCGCAGGGAAAGCCTCCCTGAGCACCCTCTTGAAAAGCAGGGAAACCTGCACAGAAATATGAGAGGTCTGGAGCACTGCTGGATGGCTGTAGGTAACCCAGCAAGGAAATGAGCTGCAGTGGGGCCACCTCGGGCAGCCAGGCAGGCAGGTTGCCATCTGCTGTTTGCTGGGCAGTCTGGGCATGAAGAGAGAGTTCCTGGGAGCACATGGACCCTACTAAAAAGTACTGAACACCCTTAAGTGTGGAAGTGCTAGAGATGTGGAAGCTGGTGTTGCATCACTCCCAGCCAGCAGACAGGATGGCATGGAGAGGGCATCTCTGCAGCTATCTGCTTGCACGCCTGCTCACACAGCTTTGGGCTCTCCTTTAACAAGGAAGTTTCCATCACAACAAGGAGGCTACTGCATTTCAATAAGCTACTTCTAAAAGTAATACATTTCACCCTGGGGAAGAGCAATTTTCCAGCTTCAGTGTTACCAGTTTTGTGCTTTGAAGAGACCTTTGTAATATGTAATTTTAATTTTGTTTAGCTAAGATTTAGATTTTCTTCTTGACAGTGCTGTACTACCGGCCACTCAAACCCTGCTGAACTTTCTTGTAGCCATTTTATCTGAGTATCTTGTAAATATTTGGTAGAGCACTCAGACAGAGAAGTGTTTTTTGCTCTTACAGTCACATGCCTGGTTCCAGGACCTTTAAGAAGTACAAAAGACTGAAGGCAGGGAAAATTCCACTGAGCTGCATTCAAGTCTCCAGGGAGCAACTTCACTCTGTTTAGACTAAAATTTCTCATTGCTGTCTCTCCCTATTTTAAAAAAAAACATGGAAGGATTGAGAGGGGAAGCTAGAGGGTTTCATTATTATAAACACCAGAATGCAAGCACTGTTTTCACTCATTTTTCTCATATTGCAGAGCCATTTGCAGTTGGAGAGGGAGATAAGCTTTTTAATGCTCTCTGCACTACCTGGGAAATTTCCATCAAGTTCTAAAATGTTTCACAAACATTAGTGAATTAAAGCTTAATCCCCTTCTTCTTATCCCCGTGAAGCAAGTACAGTTTAAAGACAGGGCTACTGAGACCAAAATAGTTATGCTTTGCTGAAGTCACAGGAGCAGCACGGTAAGAGAACCTGAGTCTTTGAGTCCCAGCTTTCTGTCATTCTTCTGGAATGTGTGAACAACACACATTCCCTCCCTTCCCAAGGCTTTCTCTATTTCCCTTCCTAGGATATAATGTAAACATGCAGGCATCACACCTTGAGACAACCTTGGCTTTTCCCCCTTGCTCACAACTGCTGTCCCGTGGAATTAAGATGTTGAAAAGATCAAAGAGGAATGTGAAGTGGGGGAAAAAAAAATCAAGTCACTGTTCAGTCTGCCTTGGGCATGTTCTGCCTCCACTGCTGCCAGTGGAGTTGGTGTTCTGTTGGGAGCAACCTCAAAGACGTTTGCACGTACTTCCATATAATATTCAGGCAGAACTGTGATGAAAATGCCATAATCAACAAGAGAGCTTGGCTGACAAGAAAATTGGACAGATGAGCCAATAAGTCACTCCTATATTGAATATATATAATTTCATTATCCTTCTGTATGTGACCCGAATTTCTTACTGCTTCTTATTATTAGCATCCTGTAACTACAGCTGCAGACATTTCTTTCACCTCTTCAGAAGAGAGGGATAATCCGTCAACCAGTTATCCAATGGTATGAGTGAGATTTTACCAGAGGGATTAATGGTTAGTTGAAGAGGGTTGCTCCCAGCAGGGCCAAGCAAAAGGTAGTGTGCACCTGAGTTATGAAGTGGAAGAGAAGGAGACAAATCTATAGATTTTAAGTTCTTAAATTATTTTTTCCCTTAACTTCCCTCCTTCACACTGATAACCAGATAACCAGACATGCAATGCTGGATGTATATTGACAGTGACCAGTGTAAGCAGGACTGAGAGCTTCTCCCACTGTGCAAACAAACCTGCAGTCAGCTACCAAAACCAGATCAGTATGTACCAGCTATTCCAGCCCTTGTAGATGAGAGATACTGGGAGGGAAGTCAGTCCTCCTGTCTCTCTTGTGACCTTACAACGTACCCCAGCACTAGAACCTTTGGCCTCTTAACGTTGTTCCCTTTTGTGACAAGGCTCCAGCACTGGTCCTTGGGTTGGCTGCTTCTCTAGCACTCCTTCCTGCAGAGGATCCAGACTCAGTGCAAATGCTGTGCACAGTGCTCATTTCATTCCCTGCTGAAAGGCAGCCAGGCCTGAGGTGGAACATGGCAAGCACTTCACCGCACCTGGCAACTCCACACAGCTGCTGAAAACAAGCAAGGAAGAAAGCAGTGTACAAATGTAGGGGAATTTTCACATAGGCAGGATGTAATTAGCAGAGCTGGAATTTGGCCAGGACACTGGGGTTAAAATACTGGCTTGCAGGTAACACACTGGGATCTTTCATAACTCAAATGCTCAGGATCTCCCATTTCCATTTTACCTGGAAGATGGACTGTTCCCTATTTAATGGTCATGGGCAGCTCTCGAACATCTGACACAAAGGAAGAAGTGTCTAAATGGTGCTGCACCTGCAGAGCTTCTCTGCCAGCAACTGCCCACCATGAACAACAGCTGAAAGGATCACATCCTGACAGGACCACGGCTGCACTGCTGTAAAAAGCACCTCCATGCCTTGGGGTTCACTTCACCCCTAACACTCATTACTCAGTTTTTGGGCCCCAAATTCCTTCCAAACAGAAAGAGAAGATGATAAAATTAGGGCAGCACTGTACACATAAAACATGAGAGAGAATATTACCATTTGGTGCTGCTTCAACCTTATTCCCTGCCATTTGAAATAACCCCAGATAGCTATTGGACAACAGAGAATTTAGATGAAGCACTTTCCCCCCAGTGTAGACGAATAAACTTTTCCAATTGGCCTTGCTGGTAATACACAGAGCATGAAGAGTTTTTGCTGCTGTCTTCCTTCCAGCAGGGAAATCATGTTCAAAGCAGCAAAACATTTTTTCCACTTCATGATCTTACTTTCTGTATAAGCAATTTTTCTGTTTACTACGAGGATGTTGAATGTCCACAAAAGATCAGGGAAGTTCATTCATGAACCTCACGTGTGTAAAGTCTGCATGATGTTTCTACAATGATACGGCCCACAGTCTGAAATACAAATAATTGCAAAATTCTAACCCCTTGTCAGTCTGACCTGCAGACACGTGTACTCAAAGACCTGACTTCCCTTGTGTGGTGCAATATGTGCAAGCAAAACAAGAAGTGTTCCTGCCATCTGAAAAAGCATCAGTAAGTCATAAAAAAGGGATCCATCCTCTGCCTCTGAGAGCTTACCATGCCAGCCTTTGGTTTATTTTGGGAGGGGGAGGAGAGAAGGGAGGTGTTTGTATGCCCAGGCTGCCATGCAAGCCCCCTCTTTGTCAAGTGTTGTTTAATACAACCACCAACTAAACTTGACGAGAGTTCCTCAGCAGGACAACAAACCTACAGACAGCCTCCAGTGGCAAAATGCACTGGGGAGAGTAAAGAACGGGCAGCTGCAGGCAACAGGAAATCCAGCACTAATAAATAAAACGTCTTATAGCCAGAAAGAGGAAATAAACAGCAGCAGCACAAACTGAGAGGACAGAAGAGAGCATAACTGTGGCATGGGAATCACTGAGTTACAGTGAGCTTATTTTTACAGAACGTTGTCCTGGTTTGTTATGTGTTCAGACTGCAAAAAAAGTGGGGGAGTAGGGGGACTGCTCAAAGAGAGGGTCTCTATCAGAAGTTGTCAACAACCACTGTAATTAAGGAAGCAGCCAGAGCACACACAACCAGAGCTGCTGCCAAACTGAAATGAAAGCATTTTTTGTTTTCAGCTGTAGCCCCAAAGGATAATAAAAGATGGTTCTATCATGCCAAGTGAGGAGCTGCAGGGACACCCTTTCTAGATGGCCCTCCTCCATCTTTCCAAAATTATACACTGTGGGGAATCAGCAAGTTACTGTTCCTAAGTGTGCTTTCAAAGCCCATGCCCACACACCCCATCTGACTGCAGCCACCTGGGAAGGCCAGCCGCAAGACAGGTGGGTCCCCAACCACCATGGTGACAATGGAGGTGGCACCAGCTGAGCTCTGCCCCCAGCCAGTGGGCTGTTCTGGAACTGCTTGGTTCAGACTGCTGGAGCAACAACACTGAATTTTTCCCTCTTGCCCTTGGCTATGGGTTTCACCACGGCCCCACAGCACTGCCACCACCAGTGGGAGCTGCCGCATTCAGAAGAGTCACACCCTGCTTTCCTCCTAAGGGCAGCTGCATTTAGGGGTTCACTGGTGTCCTGGCAAGGACCTTCACTTGTGGCACACCAACACCGTGCTCTTCTTGCTGCTGACAGCATAGGTGGCCTGTGCCCATGCAGCAGTAGGTGCTGGGGAGCAGGCATGGGCTGGCACAGCCCAGGGCTTGACACGGATCTTCCCAACCATGGGACATGCAGCTGTCCCTGGTGGCTGTAGAAACTGGTGTGCAGGTTCAGTGAAGGGAAAGAAGTCATTCAGAAATTGCATGCATATTTCTGAATTCATTCATTGCGTGGTGTTTGCCTTTCATCCTCCCCCCTGGGCTCTGTGTGCATTGCTGGCATTCTCTCCCAATCCTATATAATAATTCCCAGGTCTCTGCAAGCCACTGCCTGCCAACAGAGCCCACAGTCACTGGCCCGCCAGCCCAGTCACATGAAAAGTTACATGCAAAGGTTTAATGCTTTCCCCTGACCCCAGCCCCTGTTCCTGTGAATCCCCTGCAGTGTTTTCCTAATCAGGTGCCAGGGAAGCTTTGCACTGAGCAGGGTGCTAAGAAGGTGGCTATTTAGCTGCAGCATTTCCAGAGTCTTTGAGCTCTCTCCCGAGCTGTAAATACAAGCAGTAGAACCAGGTGAATGTCTTCTTCCAAGGCTGCCATTTAGACCTGGAGCTGCCTTCCAACCAAAAGCATGTTTCAGTCGCCTTACCTGCTCTATGATAATTGCTGTACTGATGGTTAATTGCTTCGGCAGGTATGGAAATCACTTCTCAAAGCCTGCATACAAGGTACACAGCTATGATCCAGTAGGATTTTAACCTGTGCTGGACATTGACAATATGTCTGTTACTAGGGAGTGAAAAAAAAATACAGCCCCTCCATTACCAAATTCTAGATGATGCAGGTATTTAGTTCATCACAGAACTTGTGAAAATGGTAACATATTTACTTTTGTGTCACCCTTATATATGACATATGAGAAAAAACATCTGCTTTTGAACAATCTTGAATGGAAGTGATTTTTTATTAAATGTGGATGAAAGGCAGAAATATTCAAGGGCTGTTTCTGATATATCACCAGTTATGGTCGTTTCCTGCTATCAGTGTTACTGAGGGAGGGCAGGTATCTCCTGCAGGAAAAGTTCTTGTTCTCCACCTGATGTTTTCATGTAGGATTTCACATATGGTGGTGTATGATTCATGCTCAGCTTTTGGAAGCATAGGAGTTGTGTCTGGTAGTCAGGGCCCAATGTTCCTCTGGGTTTCATACAGACCACAGAAGCACAAGCCAGTTGCACCTTTGAGGCAAACAGTTGGATAATCAAACTGAGCATTTAGTTCAATTTTGGTTCCTTTTTTTTTTTTAAGGAGAAGGGTCCAGCCCTGGTTATGAACTCCAGCCTATACTTACATTTTTGTGGGTTTAAGTGAAAAGACCAGGTAAAGTTTTAAGTTGCAGTCTGTTTATATTGTTCTGATTTAAGCCCTATCATTATCAACATAACTTTCAAAAACAAACAGAAAAAAGCCCCCAAAGTGACAGTGTTTTTCAAATTCTCTGCTTTCTCATGTATTCAAAAGTGTAAACCTGTCCTGCTTGGCTGACTGGCTGTTTGATTACTGCTTTATATTACATTGTTTCATTCTTAACTGTAAGCCATAAAAATCATAAAATCTGAGTTCTAGTCTCAGTTACACTCAAACATAACTACGGAAAAGTAATAGATACGGCATTTAACAAACTTTATTTAAATTGTATATTCCCAACTCAGTCCAAACAGGAGTTGAGAAATCTTGCTTCTCCCAGATGAGAGCATGCCTGAATAATATAGGAATTACTTTTCTCCCTCAAAATCATTAGCAAAATACATGCATTTATACATACTGGGGTTTAATCAGCTGGTGCTGTCTCTTTTTTTAAAGGAAACCTTATTTAACCCTTCAGGAGCGATTGTAGCTACCAGTGACGATGGAGACAGGTCTGAACACCCAGCTGGTACCATATGTAGAAAAAGTGTGAGTCGGTGATGTCTGTGGCTGTAATCAGCTGGCATTGTCCACCCTGCCACACAACAGCCAGGAGACCAGCAAGGAGGATTTTCCATTTCTGGAAAGTGCAGTGGAATAAGAGAACACAGCAATCTCCAAATTGTCTTTCCTTCTATGAAGTATTATCTTCAGGATACTGCTTGACATTCATTCAGTCGAATATTTTGACAATTTGAGCAAATAAGCAGGAAATGGTTTTGATTTTTTGGCTCCAGTGGGCCATTTGTGAAGAAGAATAAGTAGCGCAGCATGTGCCATGTCTCTTAAATACCCTTGTTTGCCAGAAACATATGCAGCATGTTTCCCAGGCTATGGGAGCAGTTATCATTTCCAGTCCACCAAGTCACCCTTCTCTCTCCACACACCATCCCCAGCTCCACATTGGGCTGGGGTGGAAGAAAGCATTACTCTGAATTGCTCTGCTCTTACCTGTTTGTAAGGAGGGGGTGCATGTGCACCTAACACATTGTTCTGTGCATGTTTTAGAAGAGTTGTGATTGCAGTCACTTCACAGTAGCACAAAAGAGGAGCAGCAAGCCGAGGTGGGGCATGCACAGGCACCTGGGAGCCGAAGCTGCAGCTCTCTCCACATTCTCTGCAGAACCAGGTCCATGTGTGAGCGTGCTGCAGCACACCTTCACAGCAGCCCTGGGCCAGCGCACTGCTTGGGGAGATGCCAGAGGAGATTTGTCTGTGCTTCCTCTGCGGGTTTAAGCACTTCGATCAGCATTTGGGTCAGAGCACATGGAGCAGCCCAAGCTGGGGTGGGAGAAGTCACACTGTGAGGCCACCCTTGAACGTGGCCACTTCAGTGCAGCGCCCCGGGTACAAAGCCGGCTTGTGTGGGGCGCGTCCTGTCGTGCGTCACACTTTGGTTGTCAGTGGCAGCCATGGGTTGCTGGAGGGTGACACAATAACCTCTTTAGGCTTAAAAGAATAGTGGGGGGAATTGCAAGAGACCATTGGAAACATAGCAGGAAAGAAGTGGTTTGGCTTTTGTCTGTCCCTCAAGGTAAGGTGCCCAGGCAGTCCCTGAGCTGCCTCTGCTGTGCTGGAAGGAGCACGAGCAAAGCAGCATCAAGGGTAAATAAATGCAGGGCTTTGGGTGTGTGGGTGGAAGAGGACTTAAAGAAACACCCAAGGAAGCCCCCCATGGTATCTCTGTGGTAAAAGCATGATAAAACTGCTTATTTAGGGTAGAGTTTTACAGCAGCTCACTCTGAAGTCTGGGCTGCCACAGCCTTGTTGCCTCCACTGCCTTCAACACAAGAACAGCCACACAGGGAATCAGCTCAAAGAGCTGATCTGTCTGGAAATGAAACTTTTTTAATTGCAAAATAAAAGTTTGCTTTACCAGAATGTCTCAAAGTTTCATTCAAAGAGAACTGGAAAAATAAAAAGGCTAGGAACTGAAAAGGGCCAAAACAGACAGAAATGTGAAAAAAATACTGATACAAACTATAAAAGCTAGTTAAATCTCTTACTGTATCTAACACTGTCTCCTTTGCCAGCCCCTCAGTCATACACTCCACAAAGCAGTAAGCCCAAATAATTCAGATATGCTAAGCAAAGTTACTCTGAATATGACTTCTAGCCTAATAAGTCAGAGCCTTATCCAGTTCCCATGAAAAACACCAGGAAAGCTTTCTTCAACACTAATAGACATAAGATTGGATTGCAGAACAACCACATAACTTTTGACCAAAAAGTAAAGTTTTTCTAAAGCACTGATAAAATATTCATGCAGGAGAATGTGGAAACTCTGACTTGAGCAGTCACATTGCTAAATATGTTTCAAGCAAGCATAATCATTTTTGAAACCACACATTCTCACTAGTGATGTGTGCTCTAAGGGGAAAATACAAAACAATTTTTTTAAAAGGAAAAAAGCATTTATAATTTCTTTATTGTGGATGTGCGGAAAGACTCCCCTTCTGCTGCTGGAAAAACCAGTTTCTGCTCAATAAGCAGTAAAGTACCTCCTAATTTTTAAAAAGCATTTGTTAGGCAAAATAGGCTTTTTTACGATGCTTTCATTTTTTTGCAGTTGGAGTCTTTCTGTTGATGCCAGCTGCTTTAGTTGAAGGTATTTTCTGGGAGGTGGTGTCTGTCAGTCCCACGTGGGGTGTCCCCTTGGCTATCTCTCATAGCTGCCCTTCTATAAATCACAGCATATCAAAAAAAAGGGGATAATGCTGACATGTGAACTAATCCCCACATCAAAGAGAGCAATTCTCCCTCCTCCAAACACCCACCCCCCTCTTTTGCTGGGAAAAGTCTAACGCCTAGAAGGTGATTTACACAAAACTTCATCCCAGTTGTTAGGAAACTTGCAGTGCCGCTTACTCGCCAACTGCAGGAGAAACCTGGGAATCAGGACAACCACAATAGCTAGCCTGCGGCTTCCAGCATTTGGCAATTCAGGAGAGAAAAAAAAAATGGCTTGTTTCAACAAACTTGTGTATATGTTGATTGCAAGGCAGAGTAGGCATGCATATAGACAGATGTAAACGTGACTAGTAATGTGGGTCTGTCTGAGCACATCTGGGTTTGTATGGGCACATCTATATCTGCATGTGCTTACAAGCACTTGTACAGGCACAGGTCTGCCTGGCCTGGCACATACAAGACACCAAAGCACACAAATACCTCTCTCTCCTTCTGCTAGGAGAAAAGAGGGACAGTGGGGAATATACAGAAAAACATAAGCCCATATGGGCATCCAGTGGCCAGGACATGGAGAGGGCTATGTTAAACTATTCATTCCAGCTGTAGGCCTGCCTTTGAGCTAACCGTTCAAATGCTGGGAATAGATGAATAAAGGGAATGCTCTGTCTGAGACAGGATTAAAGCATACACTCACTGCTGCCCTTGCCTTTGCAAATGCTTCCAGTGCGCTGATTAAGCACACAATATACTTCCAAATAATTGTCTGTCTTTGGAATGCAGCTGAAAGGAGGAAAAAATGCCTCTGTCTGGCTAGGTAACTCTCTTTTCCCAACTTAATGCTTAGCCTGTGCTGGGCACACATCCTTCAGACACACCAACAAAGCATGGAAAAGACTACGCTGCTGGCTCTGGATTAATGATCAATAAGCAAAAATACCTGTCTTATGTGAAATTGGCTGTAGTAAAGTGCATTTCTGTGAGTATATGTATGCATGTGAACTAGATACTTCTACCAGTATCGAAGCTTCTGGTTGATTAATTCAGTTTACTTGCTGCTTTCTCCTGCCACCCACACGGGCAGGCAGGGATACCCTGGGGCCAGCAGGGCCCGCCCCACCCAGGTCATCCCTTGCCCCAGGCCAGAGGGCCATGAATGTCACTGCCAAAAGAGGTACACGAGGTTCATTCCTAGTGCAAGAGAGTGAACTGGAGTGGGGAGCCACCGGATTAAAAAAATACATCCTTTTTGTAGTCCTTGATTGGTTGTGGTTCAGCTGCACTCACTTCAGTGTGATTGCACAAGAGCTGAGAGGAGGAAGCAAGTAGCCAGGGGCAGTGAGACACACAGGCAGCTCCCATGTCAGTGGCAAGTGGTGGCTTAAAACGTTAATGAAGATACAGCCAGAGGGAGAGCACCAGGCATGCCAAGAGACCCACATCTCCCACTCCACTGACACATGTGTGGGGGGAAGGCAGAGATCAAAAGTTTTGTTGTTCCAGTGCTCCCTCCACATAGATGTGCAGCTCTTCATGTGTCTGTGCCTGTCCCCTGCCCTGTGTCAAGTGGAGAGGATGTGAAAGAAACCCCAGCATGGTTGAGCCCTCACCTCCAGTACATGGAAAAACAAACACAGCCATTCTCTTGTTTGTTGATTTAGTTCAGAGTGCTCCTTCCATTACAAAACCATTTCCCTGCAGGCGACAGGCTAAAACCTATTTGCTTATTACTCTGCAAAAGAAAATGATGGGTGCAATTTTCAAACACCTCTTTTGTTGATAGACACAGAAATTGAAAGGACAGAGCCCTCCCAGCTACATCTCAGCTGTGGTTTCTTGTTGGGCATAACTTTTCATGTTTTCTAGCTCAGAAACACATGCTGCATGTATCTTTTTCTTCTCTTCTTGAAATACACATCTCACTGTGGGACAGCTTTGTGCTTGGAAAGTGAACCATGTGCTTCCTCACAGGTGTTTACACAGCAGTGGCAGTAACTACTGAAAGCTGCACCCAGAACTGCAATTTGCAGGACAGCACATACCCCACACACCCCACTGCACCATCTGTAATGAGTCAAAACCCCAGATGTGAACATTTGTGAACAAGGGAGAGGTTTCCTCCTGCTGCTCAGGCTGATGGCAGCCCCTGCTCCCTTTTAGGGTGGTGTAAATACCAAGCCAGCTCTTGGAACTGGCACAGCTAAGTGGAGCTCTGGGTGTGAGATACATCCTTGTTCAAGGCAAACACACAGGAAACATACCACAAGTCTCTTCTAGCCTGCTTTTATTGATGAGATGCACCCGTCGGCAGTTCCCGGTGCTGACTGGGACAAGTCCGGATAAAAACTGCAGGAGGAGCACCAAAGTTTATCTGGAACTGGCACCAGTTTTGGTGCTTGGCTGAATTAGCTGTTTCTACTGGGTCCAGAGCTCTTTCTTTGTGCCAACACTACCACCTCCCCTCATCCTCCACCCTCAAAATAATCAAACTAGTCTCAACACCTTTTTTTTTTTTGCCAGGTTAAATCACTTCTCTGCCAGCTGGTCTTTTCGATGGCAATTCTTCTGACTGGCCTTTTAGGTGGCTGGGTATGCACTTTACTCTCCTCACAACTCCAAGCCAACTGCATTAAAAAGTGAATTTACATTGCAGGGCTGTGGGGGGAGGGTACCCCAGGCAATGTCAAAGAAAAAGTGGATCAAAAAGACCTGCTAGTATTGGATATGTGGGCTGTCTTTTCAGCTGCTTTAGGCAACGTCCTTTCAGCACAAGAAAAGCTCAAAAGAATTCAGTTAATCTGTTGCTAAACAGAGCCTGTGATGGGAGACTGGTCTGTAATCGTCCAGGCAGGGAGCTGAGCCTGTCTGTCGTGGCTGGGAGCTCCCTTGCCCTTTCCCAGCATTTCATATCCATAGTGGCAGTGAGTTCATGGCTGGCACCTTGATGGCCTGGCACAGACTGTCTCTCAGCCTTGTGATGACCCTTTTCTTCTGGCTGCTCTCTGTAGAAGCAGCAGCTCACAGCACATGCACTACATAGCACAGCACACCCGAAGGCTGTGGCAGCCAAAAATCCCTCTCCATAACTGTCCTGCTTCACACAAGCACAGAAGTGCCTTGCAGGATGCTGGCAGTGGCTAACCTGCTGCTGCTGGTGATTTCAAAGAGCTAGGAGGTCACCTGAAGTCCTGAGGCAAGAGCTCTGGCATGACTTTCAGTTCTCAGTCTGAATATAGAGATGTAAGAGCAGCCTGACCCACACTAAGGTGTGGCCCCCGTGATGTCCCACAGCCTCAGGGCTCAGTGCCACAGCACAGCTCTGATTGTTAAATAGAGATGGTGAGCAGCCCAAAGAATTGCCAGCCTACCTTTAATTTACCACATGAGGAATATCACAGGCATACTGCTTCCACCTGAAATGAACCCTTCCTTCCAGCTGGGAAAAAGGTCTCTTATCTTCCTCAGAGTGGAGGATCCCATAGATCCCTACAGAGTAAAACAGCTATTCTATTTTAAGATTTAAGGACATTACTTCTTTTTTGTTAATGTATCACATTTCAGTGTCTTCTAAACAAGAGGGAGCTTAATGTTTTTGTGTAACCTTGAACTGGCTAGTACACAACTTTTTTTGCTTCATCCTTGAGCTTCCATGAGCTACATTATGTTCTGCTATGAACAGAACATCCTACTTAGGATTGTGTGGCACATGCTTTGGTTGCAACAGCTTCCTAGTTCTTTCTTTGGCCTGCATGTATATATAGTTGTATGCATACATACACATGTGTGTGTGTGTGCACGTGTTCATTTCTAATTATGAAATGACACAATGAAAATTTCCAATTCTGAAAATTTTTATTTCATTTCCTTCCTTCTCCACTGCTCCACTGCTAAGCACACTGGCAGTGTGTTCTAAGGAGAAGGAAAATTCATCTCTACGACTCCTTTCTAAGGTCTCCCAGGCAGGATTCAGTGTGATGGTGTCAGTGGTTGCTGCAAGAGCTGTTTAAATGTCTCTGCACGTAGTGGGCAGTGAAGTGCTGATCTCAGGCAGCGGTGCTAGGAATGTCAGGGTCTGTTTAATATTCACTGGGGATCTTCCTAAAAAGTCAATGAACCTCCCTACGGTTTTGTGAACTAGCTGAGCATTACCATGCAGTTGTTTCAGCTTTTATTTTAGTGCATGAGGAGCATTGTCCTGTGAAATGGAACTTTCTGGGTTTGTTTTAATGGCAGACTGTAATTTGATTTTAAATTATCTACTGTCAAGCCTTTCACAAGTGAATCGAACGCACATGCATTTTCTCCATAACAAATTTGACTGTCTGGAGAAACAAAGGTTGGTAATTAAGCTCACAGCAGTTGATAACGATGGGGCCTAGGCAAGGCCTAAAACCTCAACAAGTTAGAGCCTTAATTTCTGGATACTTACCAAAACCAAACCCTTGACTTGGTGCAGCTTGCCCATTCTGGATAATCTGGCTCTTAGATTCCCTGGGGAGGCTGCTGGGCTGTTCTGTGGGAAGTCAGCACCTCCGTATGACAGGGAGGGATGCCAAACAAGCAGACACCACTCCAGGGTAACCAGCTGTGCCAAGTCAAATGCATAATTCAGCAAGCTTATGGTTAAATATGGGAGATCTATTTCTCTCCAGCCAATGCATGAGTTCTCAGCACCTTTTGTACTTTGAAATACCATTGATTAATATTTATCAGATGAAAAATGTGACACTAGCTACTTGGTACAATATGCCTTTAAGCATAGCATTACTATTCCTTTTTAAGCATATCTACAGATTGTCAGGCTGAGGTAGGTGATCTCAGGGGTCACCACGAGCAAACACCCCTCAGCTGGAGGCAGCTTTTAAAACCCATCCAGGCCTTAAACTGGACTGTCCTCAGTGCAGGACAAAGCCCATTGGCAGGAGACTGGGACCTGCCACATTATCCATGGCTGCTTACATGGCCACATGTTTTAAGAAACACAAATCATCATGTAGGGTTTTTTTTTAATGGTGTCTTTGCTCCAAACTCACATGGGTGTTTGGAGAGCGCCTCTGCTCCTCTCTCTGTGCCGTGCCCTTCTCGCATAGCAGTGCTCGGGTGCCCGTGGGGCACAGACAGGCCATGCTGTGCCGTGCCGTGCTGTGCCTGGGCAGCATGGGCAGCCGCCCTCACTGCTCACTGCTGGGTGCACATGCGGCACCCTCGCTCCTTGCTGACCCCTGGCTGCCCCTGCTGTGTCTCTGAGGAGCAAACCTGTCCGGCCCTTGCTGGTGCACAGTCCCCGTGCCTCGTGTGTCTGACAGTGCTGGTACCCTGAGAATTGCGGCTGGGGCTTCCCAGCAGCTCAGCTCCCGAGGCCACAGCCTCTGGATAACTTCCACCCCAAATGTATGTCACATTTCCTTCCAGCGAAAGCAAAATATTTACACTGAGCCAGGGTCACCTGGCGGCCACTGCGCTATCACAGGCTGTGATACTGTAAATGGAGGGGCACTAGGGCGGAGGGAATGGCTGTGGGCCTCCAAAATAAACCCTGCAGCTGGCGGGCACTGCTGGGAGTGGAGGGCACTGGGAGGGTGCTCTCAGGGCAGGATGGGGGTGGGCTGGCAGCAGGGCCTGCGGTTCAGGGACAGCCAGCCAGGCTGGCAATGGCAGAACAGAGCCAGTACAGGGGCCAAGGAAGGAAAATTCACCAAGTCTGGACAGACATGTCCAGCATCCCCACCAGCCACCCTTCCCACCGGTCCCCATGCAGCCTCAGTGTGTTCAGTACCTGAGGCTGTGGCCACACCAACCTCACCGCTTTATCTGCCGGCAAGGAGCTGTTGGAAATTCTCCTCCTGTTCTTCATGAGTGCCTTGGGCCCAGTTAAACCATCCTGGAAGTTGCTGGGCAAGACTTGCCCTATAAAAATGCATTGAATTCAGTGTTTCAAACTTGTAAACTTGAACTACAGGACTCACAGCCCCTGTATTCCTAGACACACAAGAAAAAGGGTGGCAGTTTCCCATTGAGGTAGCTTGCATACAAGAAATCTTCCTGAGACAGGTCTTCCCACCTCCTCACAGCCTAAATCTCTCCTATATGCTGCCTGAACTTCTTTCTTTATTCCATATTGCACTGCTGATCAGCATCTGAAACTTCTGCTGTGTACTGTAGCACAAGTATATGAGTCATGGACAAAGTTGCTGGCAGCTCCTGGTTGCTCACCCATCTGATACCACTGACTTCTCCTCAGTTCCCACTGTCCCATTCCCTGCCAGGCATTTGCCCAAAGTGATGACCCATGCCAGGGTTTCACATGTGACCAATGGCATGTGCACTCCAGAAAGCCTCCACCAGGCAATTAACAAAATGGTGCTCGTTTTGTGTGCCTTGAACCCGCTCTGGGGACATGAGGACTCTGAGCCTCCCAGTACCTGGGCTGCTTCAGAAAGCTTTCACTCACCTGCAAAGATAGATGTGAATGTCAGGCATGAGCTGCAGTGGAGCCGTGCTGAGCCCCTCTGATCAAACAAGCCCATAAGGAGCACCAAGGGGGTTTGAATAATCCCACAAGCTCTTCTGCTTTTGTTACGCTGCTGCCATTCTCCCAGCAGGTTCACATGTAAGCATGTGGAGTAACCAAAATATTAAAGGACATTCGACTTACTCCTGGCTGCCTAAGGGAGAGGTAATTGCACTTTTTGCATTCAATCATTTTCCACTGGCACTTCTCATAATGATTATCACAGTGTCAATATCTGAGATGTCAGTATTAGATCACAGCTGAAGCCACTTGGGAAATACAGATTTCCCCAGCTTTGCAGAGAAGTTTCTTTATGCCAGTTACTAAGCTATTAGGTATGCAAGGCATAACTATAGCAGAAGGGGATTTCTGTGTGGGAGGAACAGTATGATTCATATTGTCTCACCAGCCTTGCAAAACAAAATGTCCAGTCATACGCTTTTGTGATGCAGCCACTCATTTCTCCAGCTTTATTTTGTACACAGCCATAACCCCAGTGCACTGGGACCTGCGAATCAGCAGAGCAAGCTACAGGAGAATCAGTCAAGAAAACAGGAAGCACCGAAATGACCTAATATTTTAATAGCATTTTCCTCATTGAGAGCAATGTCCAGAACACAGCAAGGAGAAGGAGGCACCCAGTGCTGTTCTCAAGCACCTGATTAGCACCTCTGGTAACAACTCCTTGAGACAGCTGGCATGGAAAGTGGTAACAGGAATGCCATCCCAGCTTTGGAAACTTGCCTGCTTCACAACCAAGCCCATATCTGGAGCACAGACCATGGCTGGATATCATTCTCACGAGCACCTACTGCATTGCACTGGTGGTTTAAAGGGGTTCATTAATGCAGCTGAGGCAGAAGTTGGCAATTGCTGGGTGTTTATTTTGGAGCAGCCTTCAGGAATGTACCAGCCTTCATTTTCTGGGGTTGCAAAGGAAGATGGTAGGGGCAGAGTAAAGGCACTGATTTCAAGAAAAGATATTCTAAGCTGAAGAACTCTCTACCTGAGAGTTAATCACAATCTTACAAGGAAAAATACTTCTAGAAACACTGCACTTGCACATTAAAAATAAAATTATATCAGGACCCTTTATTCTTTTCCTCCCCAGAAAATTCAAATTTAAGGTAAATCAAAAGATTCCTGATGTTTTAACATACATGGAAGTTCATATGTATCAGCAGGCTCTTCCCAATTATGTCCCTGAGAAAAAGCCAAACCATCCATAACAGACTTCCACATTATCAGGGACCACAAAAAGCAGAATGCCTTCATCTCACTCACATGGAGACTGGGCCTACTCCAGTCATCACTACCAGTATACAGGGATTTGGTTTTAGCACATTCCTCGTAATACAAATGGCACAGAGGAGGCAAATACTTTTCAGCCTTCTTCTTAAAGGCTGGCTCAGAGAGCCAAAACTTTGCACACCTCAGTGTGATGTGGCTGCCTCATATCTCACTATCATTAAACACAGAACTAGCATGAGCCCCTACATACTTTCATGGGCTTCACACATTCTTTTCACGTGTGTTACTGACATAAAAATCACACTATTTTAGATAGGATTTTGTGAAGTCAGCTAAAAGGCAGTGTGCATGTGTCATATTTGCAGTACTTTTGCCACCCTGAAGAAAGGATGGGGATGAGGGCAGGCTGCAGCTTGCTTTCTTAATAACATGCAAAACCTTTAAATATCAGGTTACAGTAAGTATTTTGGCTCCAAACTCCAGCTATGAAGCAAATAGCCCAAGGACTCTCCCTAGAACTGTAGTGGCAAATTTTAATAACATCTAAAGTGCAATGATGAGGCTCCTCTGTGCCAAAAGAACCTGCTGACTATAAAATACCAAAAATGACACTTTTAAAATAACTAATTTTAAGATCTCCTATATCAAAAGCAATGTCATCAGCAGACATCACCTCACCTCCTTCTGGAAATGCCCTGAGGCTGAGACTTGCCCCATTTCCCTTTGTTACAGCATATGGGTGCTACCTGATGGCAGCTTTTGTGCTGTCCTTTCATGCACACTGGCTCTGTGTGACCCACTGACTCTATTATGATCTGTGACAAGTCTTCTGCCAACCTCTGCAGCACAGGGGATTGCTTAATGGAAGACAAGACTGACCACTTCTGGGGTCTAGCCCACCAGGGTGTGAGAAAGCTCCTCTAATGTTTTACCAAAGGGTAAACTCTGCAAAAGACCTTGAAAAATGTAACTCCCAAGGTAATGTAAGGACATATGATACCTGATAAACCTGAAAAAAAAAAGAAGTCTAAAGGTGTGAAGGGTTTTTTTTACCAAGTTTCATAAGGGAGTGCAATTAGGCCTTATATAGCTTAACCTTGGTCATGCTGCAAGTGGTTTAATGGGGCAATATCCAGTAAACAGACAAATTAAATTGTTCCAGCATGAAGAGATCATTCTCTTCAAAGCACCTAAATTCTCCTTTTCTTCCTTTTTCCAGATTCATATACAACATGATGGTTCAGTGCCCTCCTAGAAATGAAAAGGCACATTCTTCTTCATTTTACTCTTTCAGTGAAAACACACACGATAAGAAACCACACACACACAGGGGTTAGCAAGAGCCCCAGTGTGGGCACAGCTGGTGTGTCTGAATGAATGGACACACAGGTCTCTGTGTAGTAAGAATGTTTACTGTGTGTAGTGCTGGGAACCCATGCAGGGGTCCAGGTAAACCCTCCAGATTGGCTGTAAGATGTTGTAATGTAAAGATCCTTTTTTGTATGTCTGAGCCCTAAAGTTTTGTGCCATTGGGATGATATCAGCTGGAGTTCAAAGATGAAACAGGCTGCAGGTAGGAAACAATTTCTAAATCATTTTGTGCAGGGGACTCCTGCAAAGATTATTAAGGTATCTTCAGCAGACCAAGTAATTGGATCTGAGTCTCTATTTATCTGATTTTTCTAATTAATGCCTGTTTGACAGAGTGGTAGACAAATCATCAGTTTGCCCTAGTTGGGTATGAGCCCCTATCCCTGTTTTGCCCAAGGCAAAAATGTCCTCATTGCAATTTTAGGTAGGCAGATTCAAACCTTGAAGTATTTGGCACCTTGCACCAAACTGCACACTGGCCACAGGATACAACATGTTTGCTCTAAAATCAGCTGCAGCAGGGCTCTGGTGCTGGCTCAGTGCTATCTGTTGCTCAGTGCTTCAGAAATCACACAAAGGGTCATGTGGGTCACTTCTCTCATGTTGAGAAAGAAACTCAGGCCAGGTTAGATGAGCTGCACATGCAAAGGAAACTGGGGGCATAGAGGGCAAAGGTTCTTGAACTGACTTCACCTTTGATATTCTGCAGTTGTTTAAAAGGAGAAAGCAACAGGAGCTTTGTCACAGGTATGAGTGAAAGTTTATTTTCAAACTTTTGTTTGAGGAGAAATGTCTTTTTGGAGACATTATTCGAAGAAATAAATTCATTTAACATCAGCAGAATTCTACAATATTTTTCCTTCCTGTGTGGTCCTTTCTCTTATACTATTTCCACTCAGACAATATATTTTTAATGGGAAAGTAATCATTCTTTCTACTTTTCCATTCTCTGCTGGCCTCCTTAAGATCTCCCATTGTAGATTTGCATCAGATTACTATCATAGTAATTTCTAACTCAAGTAAAATCAACAAACTTCCTCCCTCTTCTTTCCTTCTGGTCTTTAAGGCATTCTAGAAAGCCCAAGTGCCCTGGTGGCCAGCTCCCTGCTCAGTGTCCCAAAAGGCCTTCCTTAATTTCTTTGATGTTATCTTTGTGCAAGGATTTTTGCCTGCACTCCTCTTTGGCTAAGTCAGTAATTCTTGTTTTTTTCTAATAATTTCATCCCTTCTGCTCCTGTGATTTATACCAAGCTGGAAGGTGGGGATGAGTTCCTGCCCAACTTTTTGTTTGTCAGGTTTTGCTGCCTTTAAGGATGCTGATGGTCTTTGATGATGAAGATGGGCATTTGGAGTAAGGCTCATACAAACTTGACCTGGACAAGGAAATACAATCCCCTCAGAGAGGTTTCTTTTGACAAGACTAGAGGCCCAGATGTCCTATAGCTTGATGGTTCACGGAGTTTTAAATTGTTATATGTTTATATATATGTGTTATGTTTATATATATGTTATATATAAACTGATTATATATGAACCCCTACTTTTGCTGAAGCTCAGGTGACATTTACTGTTTCACTCTTCTCCTGAACTGCTTAGTGTGAAGGAAGAACAAAACAAAACAAACCACAAATCCATGCCACTTTCAGCACTTTTGCCCTTATGACTGACAGCTTTCCTCCGCTGCTGGGTTAAGACCGCTGCAAGTGGGAATTCCTTCTCCTGAATTAATTAAATCTGTATTGTTATTGCCTTTGATCTACTGCCATAGGAACCAGAACGAGCACTGGAAAACCTCCATTTTTGTCCATTTCTTACACAAATCTGGACAGATTATTAAAAGGATCATTTAGAAGATGGTGGGCAGATTAGTCCCCTCCCAAAGCTGCCCTTGAGACTGACAGTTTCTGTGGAAACTGCATGGGAACAGTTACAGACCTCTAGTGGCTCTATTTATATAGCTCATCTATTTCCTAATTGCTCACCAGCACAGTATTTTGGAAAGCCATATAGAGATTTCCCATAAGGATTACAACACAGTGTCATTTCGTCTTCTCTGCATTTCCCATCCCGTTGTCTGTTTTATTTTCCTCACCATAACATCTGTCCCACATGGCTGAGAGATTTCACAATTGGAAACCTGCTATAAATTATGACACAGAGTTAAAGGACTTCAGTGTTTGCTCTCTGCTATTTTTTTTTCAGCAACTTTGGGTTAGCTGCCTCTTTAAAATAAGCCTTTTTTTTGTTTTCTTGCTATTTATATACTAGTGTTTGTAAAAGCTGTCTTTGGAAACTGAAAAAAAAAAATTCTGTCCTTCCTTCTTGTATCCTTTTCCATTTATCTTCCATTGAGTTCCTAGAGAAACACAAACTTCTGTAAGTGCTTGCATAAAATAATCTTTAGCAAGCTCTGTCCCTAATGGCCCGCAGGGACTCCAGATAAAAACCAGTTTCTCACATTTTTGTTCCCCAGCATCTGACACTGTGGAAACTTTAGGGCTCCAAGTGCCAGCTTGTGTCACTGCTGCCAGGGCTGCAGGCTGAACCAGCCTCTGGTTCCAACCAAGATGGAAGCAAGAGTCCTGAATTATATAAAGGACAGACTACTCTGGTTGGCTCTACAGGAGGCTGCAATAGCATGCAATCCTAGGAACAGACAAAGTTTCCTCTTAATACACTGGTTTGTACTGATCAGTGAAGGTTAGTGTCACATATCATCACCATGTAGAAACCAGAGACATTTAAATGAGAGATCAGACATGCAGGACTATATTCTCACAACCCAAGGACATCTGAGTCTTTGATGACTTCACCTATCACTGCAGCCTTTTTTCTCTGAACCAGAAAGCAGCGCACATAGCTCCTGCTCTTGGTTCTCACTCACAAATGAGATTGCTGCGAACCACAAACATGGAGCACTTGCAATGCTCCACAACATGAGCCTTGCTTCCTTCAGCAGCCAGGAGAGAATCAGAGATTTATATGGCTGGGAGGAATCTCAGAAAATCACTCAGTCCAGACTCATGTCCCAGGGCAGGATCATTATACTTATGTCACACTTGGCAAATGTTTGTCTAACCTCTTCCTAAAAGCAGAATGGTGATTCCACACCCTCCTCAGATACTTCTGTGTGTAATTATCCTTACTGCTTGCCATCTTCTAACATCCAACCCCAATCTCCTTTTCTGTAGTTTAAGCTCATTACTTGTCCTATCCATCATCTATATGGTGAACAACTTATTACCCTTCTTCCCAGCCACCTTTCACAAATTTAGCAGCAGTAACCCTATCTTGCCCCAGTCTTCTCTAGACTTAAGAAAGTAAATTTGCTCATTCTTCCCTCCTAGCTCTGTTTTTCAAGACCTCTGACTGTCCCCCAGTTGTCCTCTGGATCTTGTCTTGAGCACAGCACCCAGAGATGGACATTACACTCACAGACAACTGAGCAGAATGATTGATTGTGGAGTTCATCTCTAAGTACACATCCTAGTAAAGCACTTGTCGTTTTTGCATTAGCAATTAATTCATATTTGGATTGGGACCTGGAACATCTCTCACATCTTTTTATGTAGTGTTGCTACTTAGACAAAATTTCACTGCCCTACATAGAATAGAATTACTTATTCCTGGTGATGCCCAAGCATGGAAACTGAGGACTGTCCTTACTGAAATGAATCCTATTTTTAAGGCTATTTGTCTAAACATTTTTTAATCATAGCTTGATATTTCAGATTACCCATAGTACCCTTCCAGATTTGTGGTAGACAAGAATGCAATATTTACATTTTCTATTGCATTGTCCAAGCTGTTTACAATCCCCTTAAATCAGGCTGACCCAGTATAGATTCCCACCAACTCTTCTTGATCCATCTTTCCCTTTTAAAAGCATAGCTAATAACTGTTCTCTTCATGCAGTTTTCCAACCAGCATTCCATCATCCCAGACCAGCTCCATCACTGATTCCCTTAATTAAATTTGCTTTGGAGTATCATATTACACCATGACAAAAGCCTCACCACCATCAAAATATAGGAATACTATTGCTTGTCCTTTATCAATGAGGGTTCTTTATTCTGTCATGAAAGGAAATTTGACCTGTTTTACACAGTTTGTTTTTGACAAATCTATGCTGGCCATTATTCATCTCTTTGTTTTGTTTTAGGTGCTTACCAAAGTTTGATTGTTTGTTCCAGTATTTTTCCGGGAATTGAAGTCAAACTGAACAATCTGTAATCCCTGGCTCCTCCTTTTTTCCCTTTTAAAGACCGGAACTACGTCTGCACTTTTCCAGGCTTCCAAGTATGATCTCTGGGCTCCACAAAACATCCCAGGAGCTGGGCGAGGTTACACTTAGAGTTTTGTGCTTAAATAACTAACTGTCTATAGCAATTACCCGAGAATGAAATTCATCTGGCCCAACCAACTTCAACATTATCTGAAGGATCTTCTGATCTGGCCTTTGTTTTAGTTATGTGATCTCACCCCCTCTGTCATTGACATTGATTGCAGTATTTGTCTGAAGTGATAACAAATGCAAAAAGGGTATGAAGCACCCTGGCACTCTAGCCAGGAATGGTCTGGAGCCTTGCTTCCCCAGTGGGCAGCATGTTTTCAGTCACCTACATCTTCATCTTGCTGCTGAAGTAGTGATGGGAAAAGTAATTGCCATTTAAAGTCTTTTGCTAATTGGCTCCCGTTTTGCTGCGTGACCTTTGTGATTTTGTTGTCATATATCTAGCCCAGCTTCTGCATGCTCATTTCCTCAAGGCTGAGATCAAAGCAGAGCTGATGATTTCTCAAAGTGGATCTGTTGTTATATCTCCTATGAACTCTCCAGTTTTTGGATAGCTGATGCTCATTACTGTTCTCTCCAAGGTGCTTTTTACATAACCAGAGCTTCTCCCTTGCCCAGGTCCAAAATGACATGCCTTTAGTTACTGTGCAAGTGGTTTTAATGGAATCACTACTGGTTTTCTTGGTCTAGGAAAGACCAGAAGCCTGATCTTTGTTTCCATCTTTTACCAGCTGTTAAGCTTTACCAGGAAACGTTCAGTCTCTGCTAGTCAAATATTGTTTAACCTCCTGTCCTTACCATAAGTGATGAGTGTAAATAAAAATATTTTTAAACCCAGATCAAAATTTTACATAGTCCCAAATGCTTAAAGTGTTTACAGCCAGAAATATTCTTCAGGTTCATCTTAGCTACTCATTAGAAAATCATATTTTCTCATTTGGGCATTTCTTTTTTACTGGCTTCCCTCAGCTGGCCTGCCAAGCTTGAGGGCAGAAAAGACTAGGCTGATGGAGAAGGGAATATGTTTTTATTTTCATACATATGAAAAACTAAGAATTCACTAGTAATGTAATGCCATTGAAGTCATGCCTGCACAGAAGCTCGGACTTACCTTCCACTGTCACATATTCATCTCACCAATAAAGGCACTCAAAAGGTCCCACTCAAGGAAGCCAAAGCAGTACCACCAATTCTGTAAATAAAGCAGGGTTGTCCTGCTATAAGGGTGCTCTGACAAAAGAGCAGCCAAAAGGAGAAGGAGTTCAGCTGGTCCTTCTGTTGCCCAAGAGGAAGCGAATTTCAGATAGTGCTTCAGTTCCCTTTGGTTATGATTCACCACAAAAGAGCAGCTAAAACATCAGTTGAGAGTAAGGCCGTGCAAATAGGGACTTCCAGAAGTGGAGACTCAGACGAGAAACAGAGAAAGCTGGCCCCTTGCCTAGCTGTGAGTCGCCTTCCTTCCCATTATGGTGCTTTTGTTTTTAGGGTTCCTGTGTGTTTTGCAGTGTCAGCCAGTTGCCAGAGAGGAGAAGACAGCCTTGCATGGGTTTTAGTTATGCCTCAGACCCCAGGCACACCCAGACCCTACTGCAGAGCATGTTCACTATTACCAACTGCTGCTAAACCAAAGCAACCTAGATCATAAATCAAGTAACAGAACACCCTGCTGATAAACTGCAGTATACGGAAACTTGCACAATATTTATAGTTTGTTACAGGTTAACGCTAGAAGTAGCAAATCATAAGGGCTGTGTTGCCCTCTTCTAACAGAGTTCTTATCCAATCTTATCATGACAATTTTCCATGATAGAAAAATTCCCTCTTCTTCTCAGCCTAGACAAATTGCACCATTAGCACAATATCTATCCCCTGTTCAGCCACCCTTAATGTGCTTACTGGTGTGAATTTATTGTGCTTTCAGCCATTGGATCTTGTTTTGACTTGTCTTACCTCTTCCTCACGTCAATATGCAAAAATCATGTGTGACTCTTGTGTAAAGACCTTGATACACAGAGGCATTTAATGTATCACATCTAAAATGCAAGAGAACATGACAGCAACAATTCCATTTCTTATAAAGGATTGTTGGAGACTACTTGTTGAGGAACAAAAAAACCATGCTTGGAAAGAAGGGAGAGACGGGTGTCAAGCTGACAAAGGTAGGCATTAAATAACTCAAACAACCGGCAAGTTTTCCACTGTCCTGTACATGATACCACTGTTAACACCAGGTACAAAACTAGTATAAAGTGAATTAAAGCAAGCAGTGCTATAGCATAATGGCTGAGACTGACAGAAGACTGCAATGGCCTATCTTTCCACCTCTATTTTACAAATGCATTAAGCAAACAAAGCCTCTCTGCACTTGCATTTGCCTGCTCTGCATGAGACCCCAAATGAGTGGAGATGTGTGAGGTGAATGAAGGAGCAGCATGCTGCCATTTATGTGCCATGTACACATGAGTATATGACACCAGGGTTAATGAAAGGTCCTTAAAAAGTTTCTCCTTATCAGAATGTCCCATTAGCTAAACCTGTGTTTATATGAGCATAAATGAATGCATTTACTGATTCAGATTCTATTAGCAAAATCAGCCTGTTAGTTAATACGGGTCAGCCTGGCAAAGTAAGGGATAACAGTGACATCCCACCCCACCATGTCTCATCATACCTTTGGGTACAGTTCTGCTGAAAATTTTTGAGATAAAAGGACTGGAGGATGGAGAAGGAAGAGTGGGACATGCTAGATGCCAAACACCTGATCCCTCTTAAGAAGAAATCCTTCAGCAAAAAAAAAGGATTGTCTTAAAACAGCCTGCAGAAGGATGGGCTGATACCTGAAGGAGATTAAACCAGTAAAGCTGTAGTAAGACTGAGCTGTCACATATAAAATCCAACACTTTCCAATGCAGCAAGGGTCCCTGTGCACTCCTATGGCTGGAGGGGATGGGAAACTATTCAAAGTAGGAGGAGAGATTAATAAAAACATATTTGCACATTTAAGGGCTGCTCTTATCTTTGGAAATAGCTAACTTTATCCCTTGCAGTACAAGTGAGCAGTCCATGTCATCACCTGCATAGCAGGAGTGGAATTCTTGGCCAGAGGGAAGTACTAAGGTAGGGAGAAAGACCTCCAGGTGAGGGAGGCTAAAATATTTATTTATAGTAATGGTTTGTTTTTTAATAAGAATTATGAGGTGGCTTTCTAAAGCCTCCTTTAAGGTCCATGAAAGAAAGGATTAAGTAAAATCATCAAAAATCCTTAAAAAATGTATGCTATGTCTGGTGGAGTTTTGCAGAGACAACATGCTGTTTGCCACTGCTGCCACACCCCAGTGTCCAGAGCTGTTCCGGCTGGCATGGCTGCAGTCACACCACCCCTTTCTGTCCCCACAAGAAAGTGAGTGCTCATCTCATGACTCTGTAAGAGGCTGCATGGGGCAGGTGCCCACTCCTGTTTTGTGGTCCATCATTTATGCAGACTCTCAAAATGGAGCTCTGGTTACCAATCTGACTGATTTTCAGATGGAAAGAATAAATGCACTGTCCACCACTTCACTCTCCCGCTGTGTTGCCAGCAAGGGATTAAGCCCTACCCTGGTTTCCTCTGCTGAGCACAGACCTAGGAAGCTTCCTTATGAGCCTGCAGCCTCCTGCACTCTCTAGTTCTTCAATGTATCTGTACTGACTGAGACATGCTGTGGTGGAATTCTTTGCTCCTGAGGCAGCCAGCACAGATCATGATCGGAGGAAAGGCACTTCCCAGAGATCCCAATGAAATAACTGTGTGAGGTTTAGCCAGGCAGCACTTTGTTTCTATACATGAATCTTCTCAAATCACATACTCACTCTGGTTTTGTAAAGGCTGATCAAATGAAGTAAGCAAAACTATTTCCAAGGCAAACATTTCACACTGGCATTCACATTTGATGTCTGATATCCCTGAAGTCCATGTGTCATACTAAACTTCTATCTTGCTATTTCTCAGAAGGCAGGATGAGCTGAGAGGAGGAAACAATAATGGGCTGTGGGACCTCTTTCACTTGGAGCCTACACTTCTCTCAAGCAGCACCCTTTGCTGAAACTCCAGTTTGCTTTATGGAGTTAAAA
>VXBI01003342.1:920467-947987 GCA_013397375.1 Toxostoma redivivum | reverse complement strand
TTTATGAAGTAAAAAAAGTGAATTAAAAAAAAAAAAAAAAAAAAAAAAAAACCAAAAAGACTTCTAGGTCAACAATTATACATTGATTTCTATCAAACATTTTGCAAGGAAATGATCCTTCCTGCCCCCACTTCAATAAAAGAATTCTCTATCGTGGGGGTGTCAGGAGAAAGAGTGAAATAAGATAACTCTGCTCAGCTTGCTTCAATTTAATGAGCTCCTTTAGGCCTTATCATTCACCGTGTGCTTTTCCTCATTGTAAACTTCTCAGCCTCATCAAAAAGAGCTCTTTTCTTTTTTTTCTATTCTTCTTTTTTTTTTTTTTAAATCAGATTCTGTTTGATCAGCCCTTTCCCCTTTCTTTCCACAATCCCCCACATCACGCTGGAACTGGTACCAGTGGTGCATGTCAGCATGCCCTAGCAACAGAGAGATTAAAGGAGCTACCAGCTCCAGAGGACAGCCAGCTCGGACTTACTAATTAACTGCAGTGAAAGAAGTGAATGAGAACAGCCTTTTCTTTTGGGCAGAGGAGGCACTAGAGGTGGATGAAGGAGTTCAGCTAAATGAAGGTTTCCCTCCCCCAAAACATGTGTCAACATTCAGATCAATCCTTTCTTAATAAGACTTTGTGTACGTACAGGGTTTGTATGGATGGGAAAAAGCTGACAGCAGTCAAGCCTGATGCAGAAATACACAGATGAGAGTGAAGTGGAACCATGGCTGCCCTGCCTCAAGCACCAGCTGCCACACATTGCTGGGACTCATGTATCAGACATTGGTCACTCTTGAGACGCAGATCCAAATGTGGCTGTGGGGATGTGCATGCCCCAGGCTATGCCCACCCCTCAGGCACCAGCTGGTGTCCCACAGTGCTGTCCTGCTGTCCCCTGTGCCACACTGCTGTCCCCAGGCTCCATGGGGCTTGTGAGAGGGTTGCAGCAGTAAAATGCTGCTCAAAGCTGTGATCCCCCAGGAGTGTGCAAGACAGGACTGTGGCTCAGCAAGGGAGGTCAGACAGGTCTGCAAATCTGCCACAGAGCCAGGGCTCCCACATGGGGAGTGGGGCTGGACCCTCCAGGGGTTTGGAAGGAAACATGAGCAGTCCTCCTGTCCACTCCAAACCTTGCCGTGTTCCTGGTCTCTACCATTACCAACTATACCCAGGAACATCAAGCTATAGGTTCTTTTCACCACCAAATCCCTATCCACGCCTGTCCATTTTCTGTCACCTGTAGCCTCTGCTGGCAAATCTTTTCTGAATTATGAAACGCTTATGTCTTTTTTTTTTTTTCTTTTTTTAAACTGTAACTTTTTGTTGCTGGTGTTTTGCTGGGTGTGGAAGTGAAACTGCTGATATTCCTGTGAGTAGGGCAGGGCAGCTGGTGTTCCTGACCCCAGCAGGAAGCACCAGACACGATGACGGGCAGCAACTTCTGGTAATTCTCCAGTCCATTTTGCTAATCCACAAAGGCTTAGCCAAGCTGGGTAAGTTTTTAAAAATCTTTACAGCTTGGTGGTTTATCCAAACCAACAGGTATCTCCTCACACGTGCTCCAGTAGGGTGGCTGGGATGGGGCCCCATGCCCCTGCCAGGTGGGCAGGAAAGGGGGAGCCTGGCCATTGGGAATGCCCTGCTGTGCCATGGCTGCTGGGTCAGCTTCTCCTGTAGAGAGCACCTCCCAGAAGCCAGCAAAACCTCCCCAGGTGGGGTGAATCTGAAGCTTTATTTCCTGCTCCAACCCAAGGAAGGCCAGCCCACCATTCAGCATCCCGTCCCACAGCAGTGCCTGCCAAGCCCCTGGGGCTGGAGGCACCCACGTAGTTTTCCCTGGCATGCAGTGCCTGAAACAAGCAGCATGGCCATGGCAGCTGACAGCCTGTGGGAGGACAGGGCAGGCATGTGGGTTCCTGGTCCCCACCACTCCCCTGGGACAAGCCACATCCCGTGTGGAACACCAGGAGACAGAGTGCTGGGTACAGCACGTTCATGGCCTGCGGACGGGGTAGATGACTAGTTAGCTTTTTCCCACTTCTGCTTAGCAATACAAGAATCTCCCCAAATATTCTGAAAAGGGAACTTTTTCCAGTAAAAGTTCTGCACCTCCTTCTGAGTGTGTTATTTTCTATGAGGAAAGGCTGTGGAAAAATGGTACAATCTTTCAAAAGAGAATTGTGCCTTTGCATATTTAGCTTTGGATCTGCTGGTATTAGAAACAAAGTCAGATTTTATTACTTTTTATTTCTTCTATCCCTGCAGCACCAACACAGACATGCCATGTAATAAACTGCAGAATCTTTTCTTTATTGAGAACCAAAAGTGGTTTTATTTTTTTTTTACTGTATACAGGTTCAACCATAGCTTTGCCGAGACACTTTGAGTAATATATACTATTTTGTAGCTGCATAAAACTTGTAATTCTTTTTTATTCAGGTGTAATGCTTTCTAGGGTTAATCTCTGTGGATTTCAATTAAATTCACCTGGCCTGCTGTTGTTTCATATTCTTAAATTTTGCAGGACCTTGCCATACGTATTTGTATATAATAATTTTTCAGCTCAGTCCTGTACTTGAAATTCACTACTGCCTGCAATGTTCTGTTGCTTGAGAAGGGAAGAAGCACTCCAGAGCTGCAGGTCACCATTAGAAAAACAGAAGGGTTAACTGGCTGCTGCCTGCAGAAACTATTTCACGGGACTCTTCAGATCTTAAATGCTGAAAAGGGACATGAAACAATAATCCCTTGGAGTACATGCTAAATAATTCGAGGGTAGTTTAAAAAAACCAAACAAGCAAACAAACAAACTACAAACAAACAAAAAACAAAACAAAAAAAAAACAACACAACAAAATAAAAACAACAACCTTTTAAACATTTTGTTGTAAGAGTCTGGCCTTTCTTAATAATATAGCTTGGAGGAACAGGCTATCTGGCTGCCTTCCGAAAGTCCTTGTTATGGTATTTAATAAATCCCAGGGATCATTACGCTATAAGTGTGCATCGTGTTTATATGGATGCATTGGGCAACCTATTACAATGCTAGGGGTTAAAAGTCATTTCCTTGGATTCCCAACCAAGATAAACTCACCCACACCCCGAGGTGAATAGTACTTAAAGCTGTGTTTGTGTAAAGAAGGCAGTCAGGTTTTCCAGCACCTGGAAAATGGCAGGCTTATCTGTTAGTTATCTCTCACGTTCGGCTTTTATATGTAAATTAGTCTGCAGGAGCAGTAATCGATAGCCAATGCTGTCTGTCTCGGGGCTGGACCAGCACCTGGCCCATTTGCAGGCAGCAGCAGCCCTGCAGCTGAAGGGACACCCGGCCCGGAGCCCCTCTCCAGAGCAGGGGGACCAGGCTGGGAGCAGCATCCTCTCACTGTGTCTCGAGAGAACTCCTCAGCTTGCTTCCCCTTCGACCACCAGAACCTGCCAGCCAGAGGTGGGTGAAAGTGATGCATTCCTTGTGTATTGACAGAATACAAACAGAAGGTTTCAACCATTTTACACTGCTTGGCTCAACTAGATTAATGCCAGGTAATGGAATATTCTAACAGTACCTGAATTAAGCAGGATATTTTTAACACACATATGTGTGTGTATAAACACACCCACTCACCCATGGAAATATAGCTGGGGTGACTCTCTTAAGTTTTCTGAGAAAAGGACTGTGGGTTGAGACCAAAACATTACCCAGAAAGTGTTGGAGAAAGAAGGAACAAAAACCCCGGATGCCTCACGTGTGGTAAAAGTGGCTGCTATGTCCATCACAGACACATGAACAGGAAACAGTTTCCCTCGTCATGCCTCGGAGAGACCGCTGGAACAAAACACAGTGCCTTGCAGGACTGAAAAACCACAGTGGGATCTCAGACAAGAATCACCAAATCCAAACCACCTCGTATCAGCTTGTTGCAACAGATGGGGGCAAAAAGCACCTGCTAGCAGGCAGCACAGCAGGGCAGGGAACAGCCCTGCGGAAAGAAAGTTGGGGTTTAACCATTGCAGGCACTGTGGCCACCTCGTTTAAAAGCCATAGTGTGCAGTGTAAATAGCTGCACACTGCTTTTCCTCCCTGACACAACAAGCTGCTTCTTGCTTTCACCTTCTCAAATTTCCGCACAGCCCACAGGCAAAACAGAGTGCCTTTGGTTCGGAAAGCAGAGAATTCCTTCCCGGCATCAAAGGGGCACAGGGAGCGTGTGGTGGCCACTTCACACATACATACACATACACACACACACCACGGTGCATTTCTTGCTAGCGGCTTCCAGAGCTGTCTGTGCAGTTACTTGCCTCAGCCTGCTCTGTTCATTAGCACACAGAGGTGTGTACACCCTTAAACCAACATTACATCACCTGGGATGCTGGAAGTCAGCTGCCCAGTTCCTCACATGGGGCACGCAGGGCTCTGCCAAGTACCTTGGACGTCACTTTTCTTTCTTCCTCATTTCATGGTTTGTGTGTTGGGGTTTTTTCTCTTTCAATATTTGCTTCCAATAAAAGATTAGGTGTGATGGGTGTGGGGTGGATTGCACCGGCGCTGCTGTGTGAAGTGAAGGGATCCATCCGTAGGAAAGACATGTGTTGTTTATTAGCAGCTTACATGACCCCAGAAATCCCAAAGCAACGTGCTCGACACCAGCAGCACGATGACTACACAGAATTATGCTCTGTGTAATGGCAGAGTAGGCCCAGCTTGGGCATTAATATGGCTCCAAGGACAACACTTCATTTCACATCTCCGATGGAAAACTTTTGTAAGAAGTCAAGTACCCACATGGGATTAGAATAATAATAATATCTTGCACTTCAGTACAAAAAATAGGGTGTGAAATCAAGCAGCTGATCAGTGGTCACAACTTTTACCTCAGCTGCTTTATTCCATTCAACAAATTAAAAAATTTTGATGCAATCCTTACACCAGGAATATAGTTCTTCATCCTGCTTTTACCCATAGGAAATGTGGAACCTCAACAAAACTGGTATTTTACTGCCAAAGATTTATGGTAACTGCTTGCCCGAATGGAGAGGGGTGCTAGAGGAAACCAGGCCAGCCCCCAGCCTCAAGCCATGCCTGGAGAGGAGTGTAGCTCAGCTGCAGAAGCTCCTTTTTGTCAGTGAACTCAGCAGCTGTGCCTCCTGGTACACAGCTCTGACCTATTTCACCAGGCACACACGCTGGTTTTACCCTGCGTCAGCCCAGTGACATCAGTGGGATTACCCCATCCCTGCATTAGATAAAACTCGGGCATAAAGAAGATTCACTGAGCAGGAAGATGCTCTTGTAGCCCAGACACCATTGCAAGAGACAAAATTTGGGGAGTTCTATGCTTGTTCCTTTTATATATCAAAGTGTTGGTCTCTCAGGGGGTCTCAGCACCAAGCCAGCATGTTGTCCCCCAGGGTGTGCATTTACAGTGTCTCCTACAGAGAGATCCCAGTCAACAAGTGACTGAGTTGCAATGCCTGATGTAGCTATGTGACATGAATACCAGTGAAAGTGCTCTGAATTAAGGGCTTCTGGGGTGAGAAGGGAATGCCAGAAAGGCCAGGGAGCCCACCAGGAGCAGGGACAGTGGCTTGCTGTAGCACCATGCAGCCATCACACCTTGTCCCTTCTTTATCAGTCCCTGCAGGACAATGCCAAGGTCCCACAAGGGTGAGCTTTTGGGGTCCAGACATGAAGTAGGGTAGGGGAGAGTCATCCACAGTCTTGCTTGTTAGTGCTGTATTGTATGGTCTTCTCTGCTTTTGCCTCCAGATTGAGCTATTTTCTTTATTTTCTGTTTTGTTTTCTTTCGTCTGTTTTCCCCTCTAGTTTATTCTCATGACCTGACCCTTCTTTCTCCTCTGGATGTTCTTTTTCCTTATGAGCCTTCAGATTCTTTGCAGCTCCTTTCTCCCCTGCATCTCTCCTTGTGCTTCCTCTCATTACTGAGGTCACATGTGTCTTTTTTCTTCTAAGCTCACTCACTAAGTTCTTGTCTTCCATTTTCCACTACTTCAGGACTTCCTTCCATACCCTTTCTCCATTCATTCCATTCACTCTCATTTGTCAGTGGGCACAAGGATCTTCAGCCAGCCCTTTAGCTATCAGTTATGGGGATGCTGGAAGCCAGGCCAGCAGAGCCTCTGGAACATGTTAAAAGAAGTAGATGGTGAGATTGGAAAGATGTCCAGAAGCAGAGTGAGCTTGTGGTGTCAGATCAGGGAGATAAACCTTTGGTTTTAAGTGGTACTGCTGCCAACAGCAATGCTGTCTACTCCTGCCAGGAGATAGGTGTGCCTCTGTGCCTCAGCCAAGGGATTTTCAAACCTCCTGCAGCAAGGATCTGGATAAGCTGTACAGGCAGTTTAGACCTAAAGTCACTGTCACTGTTGACTACCCATAGCATAAATCTATGCTCAGAGCTCAATAAGAATACAAATCCAAGCTCCTCTGTTTAGAAAAAGTCAGGCTTGTGATGCTGGTGAAACCTATATAACTCAGTCCCTGCCACAAGCATGCCACAGCCTTTGCTTGCCCAAAACCCTGCAGGAAGCCTGTTCCAGAGCAGTGCTGTGGGGTATGGGACAACGTCACAGAGGGAAAGAACCTCTCTGCCCTTACCTGCCATTCTGAGCCTCAAATGGGGTAGGTGTCTCCCAGAGCAATAGTGAGCAATCACAAAGTTACAGACTGTGCTGTGGGACATGCTCACAATGTCAGAGCACAATTAAGGCTGAGCAGTCAGTTACAAGCACCATTACATCATTAGATTAATCTCTCCCTGGCTGGCTATGAGGGACCTCATCCTGTTCCCACTGAAGCCAAAAGACCATACCTCTATCAACTTGAGTGAAAGTTGGCTTGGCTTGCCCCAAGGCTCATTTATTGCTGTTAGCTGCTAGCTGAGGCTGTACCCTTGAATTCATTAAACTTTTCAAGCATAACTCATGCACCACACCTAACACACTTTGATTCAAGTAGAGACTTCAGCTGGGGTACTGTGGGTAGTGGAGTGTGAGGGGAACTTGCTCTGCCACCGTGCTGGCCCTACCTGTTCAGCCTGTTGAGCTGTTAATTGCCCTCAGCGCTGCTTGCAGCTGATCAGGAGGTGAGGAAGGGCTGCTCCTGCCCTGCACAGCCCACAGCCAAAGCACTCCCAGCCACAGCCAGCCTATTGAGGCCGTTTTTCCACCGTGCTGCATGCAAAGGGCAGTGTGGCTGGCAGCTGGGGCCGGGATGTGGTGGAAGGTCCACCCTTCCCTGTGCCCACTGAGCCTTCCTTTCCCGCAGGACAGCAGGCAGGGGTTGAGTGGAGCCGTGCTCCGTGTCAGCGCCGCGTCCCAAGGCTGGTGCCTGTGTCCTTCAGGACAAGCTGCTGCTGCGCTGTGGGTGCACATCTCCTGACCTTTACCACTTCTCCAGCCTCTCTAGATTTCCATGCAGGACATGTGGCTAAATAGGTGCATTTGGGTTTTTGTCCACTTCCATAGCCTTGGTTTTAACTCCAAAGTGCAATTTTTGAAAAGAGTCTGAAAGTCTGACCTCTACGGAGGATCCTCCAGTGGGGGATAACCTAAAGGCAGGAAGCAACCTTCACATGTGATCACATCTTAACCTCAAGCCTCTTTGTTTGTTTCTTCAAAATATTGCACACGATCATTGGAATTTTCCTTCACAACCACCTCCCAGGTGGCCTTTTTATCACCTCAGGAAACCTCTTACCATTTCTGACATCTCTGCCCCCGTGGTTTCCCATGTTGCTGATTTCAGAGTTGCTCACATCAAAGTGATGAAGACACACCTCACTCTAGGGACAGAGAAGCATTATCACTCCCAAAAAAATCATGTGCAAACTGTCCAGTTCAGCCACTGCCCTTGAGAAACAAATTATTCCTCAATCTGACAGACAGAGGATGCTTTTCCTGTTATTTCATCTAATGTTTTCTTTTGTTTAATTTAAACTGATCTGTTTTAACTCTCTTTTCTTGTATCATATGAAAGAGCTCCATCATCTTTTTCTGTTTAACTATGAAGGAATACATGAGATCATGTTGTATTTCTCTCCATACCATAATTTTGAATGAAGAATGCAACTGTTTGTGGCTCTTCAATCTACACACATAGAACAGAGGTGAAGAGGCATAAATTAAAAAAAAAAAAAAAAATCAAACCCAAACGCAATAAATAAAAGAAACTGAAAGGAAAAGGAGTGGAAAGGGCAAAAGAGAAACTCAAAAATATACAAAGCATATGTACACATGTGTGCAAGTTCATGTACACTGGCATACTGAGGCGTGCTCTTCCCGAGAAGCCTGATGTCAGGGCAGATGTTCAGCTGTTTCTAATACATAGCATAGAAAAACTCTAGCTAAAGAAACATCTTGTTTTAACAATGAGTCACCCATGAGAAAAATGTGGGTGTAGCTTTCAGGGAAGGGGCTGGGGGAGGCTTATGAAGTCTTAATTTTGCAAACCCCCGTATAGAAAGATGCATGACGTTGATCAAGACACAAAGCATGTCCCTCCCTCCCTCCCAGCATGACTGAGGACAATCGGCTCCCATTGAGAGCTTGATTGCAACACTTGTCCTGTGCTGCGTGTCCCACCCTCGAGAGACCCCGGAGAGGGGCAGTGGGAAAGATCAGGGCTGGCCTCAGCAGGGCAGCCCCAGGCACAAGACACTACTGCCATCAGCTTTGGGCAATGCCTGGTGCAAGGACCAACCTGTACTGGCCTCACCTTGGACACTGCTGATCACCTGGAATTTTTTCCAACTCTTCTATGACCAAATTTTTATACAGTTCTGACACCACTGCACTTATGCTCATGTTTTACCTAAGCATCAGTTGGTCTTGAGGGCCAGGCTTCTGCTGCTGGAAAAATGTTTTTAAATCTGGAATAGGTCAGACTTCCTCTGGTGTCAATGAAACCTGGCCAATGAGACCAGAGCTTCAGGACTGAGGGCTTCATTCCAGCCCCTTCATCAGCACAAGTACCAAACACATACCAGGAGCCATTATCCCAGCACATCTGTTAGCAGAGGATGGGAATGGTAAACACCTTCTCAGGTTGTGAAATGCCCATTTATTCTCCCTAAGTTAAACACTATGAGAAGAAAGGTGGCTATTGCTTCAGAATGACAGCCTGAAGATCCAGCTTTCTCCCTCAGCTATCCTGTAGCCTTTCTATGAGAGTATAAATTCAGATATCCCAGTTTTCTCACCAATTAACTGGACTGACTAAAACAGGCCAGATTTCCCTGGAAGGGCTAAACACTCCTCATGGGTGCTGCACTGAGCGCTCTGATGGTTAACATTTTTCTGATGGGGAAATCCACTGAGAACAAGAGTTGTGTTATTGTTAATTATTCCTTGGTGTGATTCAAGAAGGCACAGCTAAGAATGGCAGTAAAGTGAGCAGCAGACCACTTAGCAGGACCAAATCTAGAAAAGTGTCAAGTTGCCTTCCAGGGAAAAGGTAAGGGCTTCTGTGGGCAAATTTAAAAATTACTGACTAATAGGTATACCACCACAAATATTTTGTAGGCAACAATGCTTCTTGGCTTCTTTAAGATGAACTATCTGGCTTAGCCATGGGGTGGCTGAATCTTCTAACTCTGTTATACCCATGTGACTGTAGATAAATGCTTTCTTACTCTAATTACATTATTCCTTATAAACCCCAGGATACTGAGAGACGATTTGTCTCTGGGTCTTTTCTGTCTGTTAAGCTCCAGGGTTTGTGATTCACTTCAGAAAAACAACGGTGGTTGAAAAAAAAAGAGTTGTTTTCAGCTGTGTGGTGATGAAATGCAGTAACTGAAAATGCTGTGGGTTTTGAGGTTGGATTTTGAGATTAAAATATTGTTGGCTTCAGGATAGGATTGGCTGGCAAAATGAGTTACAGTAAGACATTGTGCTTTCACCTCTAGAAAGCTGAGTTCAAGCCCTGTTTAAGATCACAAAACTAGTAAGTAGTTCAGGATGATTAACAGTTTCTGAATGAGCATGGGGCAGGACAGGAACACACAGGGGCCAGGAAGGTCTGGTTTGATTCCCACCCCCAGCACTGCCTCTTTGGGGTCCCAGCTGCAAGCACAGAAGGGCACTGCAGGGAAGGGAGATCTCTCCTGATGTGGAGACAAGTGGAGCAAAGATCCACACTGCAGGAGATACTGTGGGTCTGGGTGAGGGCTGTGCAGCCACGTGGTCCTGGCAGGTGCCACTTGCTCCACATCAGCCACCCACACCAACAACTCCATCTTGTTCTGTGCCAGTCACTTCCACCAGTCTATGACCCTGCTACTTCTGAAAAATGGTGCAACATCAGAGGCTCTTGGGCATTTCTTCCTATCTTAGGTATCCAGTTCAATCCTTAAATCAAGGATATTTCATTTTGCTATTTATTTATGTTAAGCATCACAATCTGCTGATTCAAACAGCCAAGCTGCAGAAACACAACCAGGGACCTCTTGAGTTCATTTTCTCCAGACACTTTCAGTTTAAGCCTATCTAAACAAGATATGTTCTCTCATCAAGAACACAGTTTATATGCAGCTTGCACTCATGCAGACCAGGCAGCTGTAATCCATTTCATTGCCTTCCAAACTGCTAAATGCAAAGCACTGCACCTAAGTAGATTTGCACGTCTGCTGTGGAGCTGCCAAGGCCAAACCCCAGCCAAGCATCACTTGCACTTGCAATAAAGTACAGATAGGGTGTAAGTGGTACCTCAGCTCTGCTCTGGGGCTCTGCAGTTACTCTAAGTGCTGTTAATGTGGTTACTATTCACAGAAGGTTACAGATCTACCCACAAGTTACTAGCTGTGTTCGTATCTTCTTCTAGTTATCTAAAAATAAAACTGAGCTTTTTTCCACAACATATTACCAGGTATTTTCTATTACTTCTGGGATTTTGCAAAGTATTGTCACAGTGGGCTCCTGTTTGTTGGGGTTTTTTTCCTTCCTTAAATTCAATGATTCTTAGAACGAAACAAGAATTGAGTACCCTTTTGTATTAAATGTTTTCTCTTAACATTTGCAGATCTTTCCCTCACTTTCTAAAGTTTATCTGTAAGTTTGGCTTACATGAGGAGTTACAAACCAAATCAAAACCACATAATTCTGAAGTGCTTTGTAGAGTTGGGTATTATTTGATCCATTTTTCATACTGGTCCCCACCACTGTGTAGGGCAAAGCCTGACTCTAGCCCTGTGTCCCTTATGGTAATCACCAGTCCACAGCATCCTTCACAGGACCTTCTCCCAGCTCAGCTCAGCCAGTCAGTGCTGCAAAGGAACTGTATGGATTTACTTTTTTTTTTTATTAAAGGAAAACCTGTCCAAGGCTCTTGATAACCCAAAAAGCAATTAACAAATAAATTAAATTTCTGCAATAAGAAAATACTGGGTTCACCAGTCAGGTGAACACCAGTCAAGTAGCACTGCCAGAAATCCTTTTCAGTGTCTCCCTCATCCTGGGGACCAGACTTTTTCCCCCCCCAAAACTTGAATGTCTCCAAAATTTAGCTTTAGAAGTAGTATTGGAAAACCAGCAAATTCAGACCAGTCCTGGTAGGAGTTTCCAGCATCCCAGTGTGTCATGGTGCACCTACAAAGATGTTCCCTTTTCCAGCAAGGGTGCTCCAGCACGCATTCCTGCTGCCAGTTGCTGTGACAGTGCAGCAGGGAGAGTCAGACGCTCATTACAGCCAATTGTGGGCCATTCCGTTTTTTATGGGAAGCAACCAACACCCAAAACTGCACCCAGAAACCTATGAGCCACAGGACTATTTCCTGGAGGAACATAGCTATCGTGTGCCCCCAAGGAGATGGCCCCTTGAACAAATGCAGTGGGCTTCTGCAGTGGCTGCTGTCTCTGAGAGGGTTTAAGATGTGACCTCAGGAAGGACCTGGGCAGCAATCTAAATCTGCCAGGCTGGGAAATGTGGGTAACACCCCCTCAAAGGGCACTGTTGCAAAACTGTGGCTCTTTCCACCAGAAGAGTTCACAGTGCATCATTATTGCTGCATTGCCCGTCCTTGAACTCCTCCAGTTAAGTCACTGTTTTCCCAGCACTCTCCATGGGAAAACATAGCACAGTTCCAGGGAGGCTTAAGGTCTCCTTGAGAAGCACTGTCAATCAGTGGCTGAATGAAGATTCACATATTAGATGGCCTGTTGGGCTAATCCAGTACATCCTTGTCTGTGTCTGGGGCAGAAGCTCCACTTTCCTCCCAGATATGATTGTTTTGGAAAGGAAAAGCAAGGCAGAACATGCATGGCAGCTGAGGCAGATCAGACTGCTCACCATGATGAAAGCCAGGGTGTCCCCACAGCTGTGCCATGCCTCTCTGTCCCAGCAGCACAGAATCACAAGTGGTGAGAGGCAGCATGGTTACCAACACCCATTCCCAACATCCTGGCTGGTGTTGAGGGAAGGACAACAAGAGCAGCCTGTGGAAGGGGTGTGCTGCTGCCAGCAGCATCCTGCACCCATCCTGCACCCATCCTGCACCTGGCACTGGCACAGGGAGCAGCACTTCAGACAGACACTGCCAGCAGACTGGGCCCTGCAAGGACACACATCTCTTTGTGCCACAGTGCGTGGAGTGGCACAGGTCCCAAAACCCCAGTTCAGGAAGAAGTGGGGCAATGGCTGAGGTGTCACCAGACCCTCCCATTACAGTTGATAGACATAAGCACTTCACTGGCACTTCCCCCTGCAGCTGAAGCTATCTCCAGAGTGCAAGTAAGGATGAATTTCCCACAAGGAAAAACTGGCAGGGGCCATGACACCCCCATCCCCCCCATTTGAAAAGCAGGAGTGATGAGGTAGGGTTGTCTGCACTGAGGGCTCTCTGGTAAGGTCTGTTTATGGTTTTGATGCCAGACACAAGGTACAGTTCCTATTACAGCTCTCATTTCCCTGCAGTTTTATCCAAGTGCGTCAGTGCAACCTCACATCACAGGCATGTGAGCTGAAAACATCCAGTTGGTGTTGAGTCACAGACAGCACCTCAGTGGTGCTTTGGATGCCAGCAGCACTGGATCCTGACACACCACAAAAGCCAGGACAAACTCCAGCACTGAAGGGATTACACACAGCCATTGGAACCACATTCACCCATTGCACTGCTACTCCTGAGACCAGGGAATTGTGCAGAAAATGTCCTGGCGAGCAGCATGGATGGCATGGGCAGGGAAGGATGGGGAAAGGCAGGAAGGGGGGTGGGGAAGGGATGAAGGGGGTGGGGAAGGGATGAAGGAGGCAGGGAAGGGATGAAGGAGACAGGTGTTGGCCTGACCCACCTGCACAGATCCCACACAGTCACCAGCCCTGTGCTCAGGCCGTGTGTGCTGAGCTGTGTGGGCAGGGCTGACAACACCTGAAAAAGTTCCTTCCAAGACAAAGGGCTTGCGTTAAGGCAGGACTTGCACTTCTTTCTCCCAGCATACATCTGGTGTCAAAACAAAAATTCCTTTACACTTTTTAATGGTTTTTTTTTCACTTGAGAATACCTTGAGGGAAATTCTGAATACCTCGCTGTAGGGTTCATTGTTATTTATATCTGAGCTGCAGTAGCAGAATTGTGTGAATGTTGAGTAATGTTCCAGGCAGAACTGAAATAAAAATAATTGAGTTTCCTCATCGAACAGAGCCTGCTTCCCCACCTAAATAGTAATTCTCTATTCAGGGAAGCAACCGGGGCTTAATGTGTTCTAATCTCTTCATTTCCTTCTCTTTTATTGCTTTTTTTTTCCCCAAGAGGATTGTTCCATTTAGAAATTATTAAAATGCAACCAAACCCAATGTCAGAAAATCATTCGAAAATGAAAACCAGTATTTAAATACTGCTGCACCTAAGCATGGCAATAGTTTTCAGCATCTTCTGATAAAGTTTCTAGCAAACATGGTATGTTTTTCTCTGGCCTGAAGTAGCACAGAAACAATTTTCTACACAAAATAATGTGCCCAGCACTATTTGAGATTGTTCTCTTAGTATGTAATTGTTCAGGTAATACTCATGAGAAACGTTGCCTTGATATCAAGTCCGTGGAAGCAGAAGAGTTTTGTTTGATCAGTGATTCACAGTGTCAAAAAAGCAGTGCTGACTTTCCTTGTCTGTTGTCAGTGCAGTCCCCCAGAGGGCCTGGGAGGCAGCCAGGGTGAAGGGGAATTCTGTTTCCATGACTCATCCATTCCTGGGCTGCAAGCGGAGACAGCCAGCAAGTGGTCAATCAGTGGCAATTGTCATGGGGAGTTGATGATGTGGATGCTCAGACCATCAGCATATTTCACAAGAGTCATTCAAAAGAGCTTCCTCTTCAGGAAAGTGGAACCAAAAGCTGTCTCTAAACCTGAAAAATCCCACCTGTATTTCTTACCTAACCCCAACCTCAACAGCCTTCGTCTGTGTAATTTATTTAAAAGTAGGTTCTTACAGTATTTTTTGAAATTATGAGAGTAAAACAACTAAAGCACTGAGTAGTACAGCAAAGCCAGGTAAGAGCCAGGGGTGTATACATCAGGCAGAAAAAAGCAAGTGTGCTTCAGAATAGGAATATTTTAGAAAGTATTGTAGGAGAAGAAATTTTTTAATTATTACATTTTCTAATCAAGTCTTTCTGTAAGTCTTCTCTCTGTGGCACATTGTGTTCTCAGTGCTCCTTAAAGTTCACAAGAACAAAGAAATATGTTCAGCAAAATAGACAATAGCACTATGCCTCAAAAACCACTGTAAGTTCCCCACTCTTGGGGGAGGCTTCCAGCAGTCCCACAGCACTGCATTTATCTAACGCTCTATCTTAAAAGGCAAGTCTTATTTCCACCAGACTTTCCAGCCCGCCCCTTGAGCCAAGCCTTCACTGAGACAGTAAAATAAAAATCATCTGTATTTATGTTTTGCTGGGTAGCTGTCAGTGCTTTGCTCGTTGCTGGAGGAGCTGATGCTCACAGCCTGACTGGCTGTCCACGCTGTGCCGGGGGAGGCAGGAGGGATGGAGGGCAGGGAGCCAGCAGCTCCTGGGAGCAGCGAGCACACCCTGCGGATGCGACTGCTCCCTTTACCAGAGTAGCTCCCCAAATCCGTGCGACAGATCTCACAGTCCTGCAGGGCACAGACTCCTCCGTCCCTCCCCGGGGTCACAGCAGGCAGGGGGGCTCGGGCTGTGCTGGGCTCCATGGGGGCTGTAAATGGGCACTTAGCACCCGCCTGCTGGATGGCCTCCTTCTGCTGCTATGCATGCATGCAGCCTTTGAATCCGGCTTGATTTCCCTCTGAAAGCTTACATTGCAACTAAAAACAAACCAACCAAACCCAAATATTAAGAGCAGGGGGTGTTTTCAAGAACAATTTTGTAGCACAGTAAGCTTCAAGAAGGAGTAAGCTCACTCGTGCTAGGTTCTGTACAAATACAAAGGCAGTTCTTGAATGAATATGGTCCCACATGATCTTCTTTTGTCCAAAGCATAAGGAAGCAGCTCCAGAAGACTGGTAATCTTTTTCCATGGTGCTATCCAGGTCTGAAATAACTGGGGTGTGGTAAATCTGTGCTGACGTCAATGAGAGAAGGTGTTTTGAAGAACCCAGGACAGGGAGAACAAATTAAAACCAGAGGAGTTTGCTGACTGTTACACAAGAAAAGCCTACTCTATTTTCTGATTCTTATTTTTGTGACTGTAGAAATTCTCATTATAAATTACAGAAAGGAGGCTGGAAGGCCAGAGCCAGTATGCTTTGCCTCAGTGAAGCAGCAGTAACCAAACAAGAGCACTGGCAGTGAATCAGCCATGATGAAGTTTAGTATCTGGAGATTCAGAGCTCCACCTGGATCACCTGCCCCTATTTGTGACACAGGATGAACCTAAACCCCACAGTCACACCAACTGAATTTGGGTCAGCTGGGAGTGGGACTCTATACCAAACCAAATCACCAGTGGCACCGTCCTCAAGGCAGTGACAATGGCTTGGTTTGACCTTTTTTCTCCCCCACTCTCAAAGCTACAGAAAGCTGTGGAGCAGATTTGTGTACTTGCTGAGGACAAAAACCTCCTTTGCTTGCTGCATTCATTTGCTAAATAGCATAACAGCCTGTCAGGAACATTCTAAAACATTGTTTGGGCTTGATTTTTATATTCTTTTTCCTCCAGCAAAGTACCTGCAAGTTTAGTACAAACAGATCAACACAGTCAAGCACAGCTTGCAGCCTAGCTACATACTCAAGTCTTGAACTCCTGAGGTTTTGGATGATGTCAGTCTGGTCTCCCGAGGGCTGCTGTTGTCATCAGATAGTGGGGCTGATAAGGCACATGTTATGATGAGGCGTGCTGCTGGGTTTAATCATAGTATCGTGCATGAAGTAGGAAAGAAAGCGGTGTATTTCCTGGTACAGTACCTTGATAAGGCTCTCACTGCTTCATAGGTATTTCCACCACACTGTCCTCTCTGCTCAGCATGCTACAGATTGCTGACAATCTGAAAGTACAGACAGTGCTAGGGTGCAAAAACCCAGTTCCTCCATCAAAAACATGTTTATTTGGGACTTTTTGTTGCTTTTCCTGATCTCAGTTTCACTCGCTCTCTTTTTTGGTTTTTTCCTTTTTTTCTTTTTTTTAATTTTCATTTAATCTTTTACAAAGCAGGACCCAAACCAGCTGTTGAGTGCTGGACAAAGAACAACCAGTTTCTAGAGCAGGCTTTTCCCTGTCCCTCATTCCCCACTGCATTTGGGAGTCACCTGAAATTTAGCACAGCCTGTGAGTTTGGGGCCCTTGGCTGGATTTGAAGGCTCTATCCCCCACCAGCACTTGTTTCCAGACTGCTCAGATGCTCATTGCTGAATTGCAGTTTCTTCCTCTCTTCCTGGTTTATTTCATATTGAGCATTATGATTTGTTTTACTAGCAGTTCAATGACCAATTCTGTATGTCAGAGAGCACTGAAAAGGAGTTGGTGCATTGCTTTTACCTGGAGCTGGACTGGATTTTACTTTTTAGCATTTATGTTTCTTGTCCTTTTTTGGACACTTTTTTATGTTTTACTTAGGTGAAGCAGAGGAACAGGATGGATCCCTGATCAATTTTCATTGCTACCGGTGGGAAAGAGTCATGGCAGTCCTAGTCCTACCAGTGGGAGCACAGAGAAAGATGTGCAAAAATTGAATAAATCTACATTTCTGCCAGCTGTGACCTTTTCACAGTTAATCTCTATGTACCAGAAAAAGGGGCATAATATATTCTTTTGAAATTCTAATTATATAAGTTGTCATCTTGGACCTCGCTATCTACCAGTTTTTAAATGAAGAGAGAGACATATCACTACCTAAACTCACCAACAGAAATAAAGTGCAGATATCATTTCTGGAACAATGTCTGTCTGATACTGCTGGTTGTCCAGCTCATCTACTCCTTATGGTTATTTAGATTCATACTTTCTGTTTCAGCAACTAAAATAAAAGCTTTTATCCATTTAGGTTTCTTATTTGGATACACTAGGCATGTGGTCTCTCCTCTTTCCTTACAATACCCCAACTGGAAGGAAACCAGATTCTTGTTGCTGAAATCCTAACACAGGTTGAGAGTGATTCCTAAAACCAGCCAGCCTGCCATTCATCTTCCTGATGAGGTAGATGTTAAGAGAAAATCTTTTTCTTGCAGTACACCCAGAGGGGATTCAAAATCCCTCAGTGAGGATCATCACTGCTTTGTCAAGGAGCCTCTTTTCCAGGGCAGAACTTGATTCTAAAATGTTGGTGATGTGGTGGCCACTGGTGACAGATTGTGGATGATTTGATTTCAGTATCTTGGCAGAGTTATTCAGAAAGGTGAAGCAGTGCATGGTGGAAGGCTTGCTGTACTTTTCTATGGTGACCAACACTAGGCAAGGCAGCTGCTGACACAATGGGGAGATGACCATTTGTGATCAACAAGGAGAGACTGTTTCTTTTCTCAGTGCATGTTTGCCCCTTAGAAATGAGCTGATCAGGGAGGCCACAGGACCAAACTCTACAGCTGAATTTTTTTAAAGCCAGATAATTTTATGACCGCTGTTAAGCGCTGTAATTTACTTAAACCAAGATAATGGTAAGTGGAAATCAACTCCGTGTTTCAAAGCTGCTGTTCCCTGGGGATAGGGAATAATGTCTCTCCTTCAGGGGGGAAAACCAAAGGGCAGGAGTATGGATTCCTTTGAGTGCACTGGTGGGGTCCCAGGCTGCTCCAGCCTGCCAGTGGGGTGACAGCCCAGGGACCCTGGGAGCTGTGAAGCTCAGTGCTAGTATCAGAGCTAGTTACTAGATATTATGTATGCACACTTACTCATACATGCAACCCACTGGGGATAAACTCTGCATAATCAGGCACCCACCACTGCCAGGCTGTGTGAGGGCAGCCAGGATGCCCCACAGTAATGGAGCAGGACCCTGGTTGGCAGCATGAAGCTGTGACAAGAGTCTGATTCCCACTGGATTCCTAGCAGAACCAGTATAATTTGACATAGTGCTTTTCTCCTGACCTCATCCCACATTAGGCTGGGAAGGTTAAATTTACCACCTCAAGAACCAAAGGCAGGACAGCAGCACCAAGTGCAGAACCTGAAAATGAAAGTCCAGGGTGGGGCTAGGATATCCTATATTTTTATTAGGCATGGGAAGAGAAGCATGAAAAAGTTTTGAAAATCACATTCCCTGGGAACAGGCTGGAGAAGAGAACAGCTGGCAGGAAAGCTGAAAGGTAAAACCACACATGCAATTTTGCAGGACTTTGTCTGGAAGTTGGGCTCCAGTCTTGTTAATCAAAGGCAATGGGAGAAAAAGTGGCCACAAACCCCTGTAGGAGACATTCAGCTTCAGTACAGGTCACATACAAAGAGGTTAAAATTGCCTGAGCGTTATAACTCCCTTGCAAGGGAATGCTGTGCACACCTCAAGGCTATCAATAGTCAACTCCCTCTGCCTGAGAGGTGCTTTGGGAATCATGAGTTCAGTCCTGTCACAGTTAAAAGAGAAGGTCTGAATGATTCACTAGAAGTCCCTGCCAATCTGAATGACACACTGATAACCCCACAGGCCATGGACCATTGGCCTCCCACAGCTGTCCGCCCTCAATTTCGTACCAACTGCTTGCTTTTGAAGCAAACTTTTACATGTTTTCAAAACATCTCCTATTCTGTTTTCATCCACACTGGAAGTGTTTTTCTGGTCAGAAAAACTGCTGGAAGAAAGAAAATATCTTGGTCAGCAAATTCAGTCAATGAATCCAAGGCCCACATTACCTAAATCTAAGAGGAAAATTATTTTCTCCAGCTCTTCTAGCTCTTTTGGCTGAGCACCCTGAAGAAGGGGTGCATTAGATTTGTTCTCAGCTTTTCAATCTCACTATAAGTTTATTAGTATAATAATGGGGGAAAATGGAGTTATTTGTAAACACAGCACAGAATATCTGAGTCTCAGAGAAAATAATCAGGGACCCTCTTTGCACATTTTCACTGCCATCCTTTTTCTAAGCAAAAATGCACATTGTACGCTCTGCTGTGGCCTTTAACAAAAGCTTTTTTAACAGAAGCTCTCCTCATATCTTGTGACTTTTAACTTCTCAGTAAACCAAACCTTTGCTGGTGCTCCAAAGCCCTAGCAGCATCTCCAGAGCTGTGAAACACAGTGTATTCTCTCCATGTAGCTGTAATCAAGGTAAATCACAAAGGTTCCCACCTGAGACTGCTCAAGAAATCTCTTTATAGCAAACACAGCAAGAGCTTTAAGAGCTTCATTGGCGTTTGTTCCATATTGCTTAATGTGTCCTTAGGGGCCGTGGCTACCATCCCAAACAACATTTCTATGGCTTGCGTGGCTACATCCTTTTCCTGTGAATCAATGTTGGCATCTGCTCATCCAGAGTATTCAGGAGAAATATTTGCTGTTGCCTGGAGACTATGACAGGAGAAAAAGTATCAGGAGTCCTGAATTATTTTCGCAGCTCTTTCTGTGATACTGTGCCACTGCCAAACAATCTCCTTTACCTGGCAGTCATACCTCTAATAGGATTTTAAAACCTGCGGAATAGGTACAGATATATTTGCCGAGTGCCCAGAATACCTGGAAAGTCCTCCCAGGCCCACATGTGAAAGGCATCATGTAGAAATTACAAAATACATCTGCAGAGGCCAAGCAGTCTCCATCTGTCTTTGTCAGTATGGTGATCGCTTGCAGTCCGTGTCCTCCCTGGGAGGGAGATGAGCCCCGCAGGGAGAGCAGGGCTCCGTGGAGAGCCCTGGCCCGGCTCATTTGCGGAGCAGCGCGCTGGTAGCGCTGGAGCTACTGCAAACATGCCCTGCCTGCGGCTGTGCCTCCACCCGGCTGCTGTGCTGCGGCTTTAAATACACATAGAAACGCTGCTGGACCCTGAAATGTTTCCACCGGCTGCAGTTGTTAAAACCTTTCACATCCCACCGGCAACCAACCACTCACACGTGTGGGGGATGAGAAAACTTCCTTCCACCCAGAGGTGCAAGAAAACTCTGGAGCTGGCAATCACGTGCTCCACAACAGCCTTACAACCCGCAGGATCCTGGATGGAAAAATTTCACTTCCATGTGTTGACTAAGTTAATGTGGTGGGGATCGTGGGCGGACATAAAACGAAACTATGAAAAGAGATTAATTTGCAGCTGGAGCCCAGGCAGGGAGAATTCCAGTCCTCTGTTTGCTCAGAAAAAGGCAGCTATTACCAAAACTCAGTCAAAAAGAAGAGGTTAGGGCAGCGGTAATTAAAAAAAAATTAAAAAATCTAAACCGGTGGAGGGTAGGGGGGAAAGCAGCAAAAGTGAAACAAAGCCTCTCTGGAAATCAACATGTGGAATTCAAAACATTTGCAGTCTAATAAACCCAGGCGAGCCCGTAAAGCTGCCCTGGCCGAAAGGAGCTGTGCTGCGGCTGGGAGGAAACCCGAGCGGCGTCACGGCTGGAGCTGGAGCAGCGTCCCCGCAGCCGCGCTCCGTGCGCTCCGCTCTGCCCTCGGCCCCGGCAGCGCGGCTGCTCCGCTCCAGCCTCCGCTGGATATAAATCAGCTGCGCAGCTGCCCACAGGGCTTAGTCACAGCAGGTATTGGTTTAGGCTGTCTTAGAGGAACTTTTTTTTTTTTTTTCCCTCTGTAAGTATTCTAGGGAATAAGCATCGGCTTTGTGAGGAAAAGGCGTTGCTGAATGGGCCAAAGAGTGTCCAAACAAAGGACATTTTACATCACCGGGCAGAATCATCTTCGAACACTCTGGGCTGAACTCAACCTCGAGGGCAAGAGCTGCTCTATGAGTTCCCAGCAGACGCTTGAAGTGCTCCCACCGAGCTAGTCTCACCATCTGTCCCAGTGTTCCCAGCCCAAGAGACCCTCTACAACTCCTTCACCCATTACTCCCACCTAACTCCTTTCTAACACCGGTTTTCCTGCTTTCTTCCCTTTTTGTGGCTGGTTCATACCCCTCAAAGTGCTTCTGCTATGAGCTCTTCCTGATCCCTCTTCTGTGGGGTCAAGGAAAGAAAGGCACTGTTCTTCACTCAAACTTTTTGCCTATTTTCACTTCACTCACCATATTTTTGCTTGTTGCCAGAGCATCTGGTCACTCAGCACACCACCTCTCTGCAGCAGAACTGCCTCATCAGCCCCACTGCATGGTACCAGACCTCACACCTTCATGTCTGCCTGTTGTACTGTAGGGCAAAAGGAGCCTCCCTGAAGCACAAGTCCCTCTCTCTCTCCCAGGCAATGTTTTTATGTCAATGCTGCCCCTGGACATGGCTTCAGCCTCCAGCCTCCACAACACCCCCAGCACTGAAGTCAGGAGCCTCTTTGTTCACACACTGACCACAGCACCTTCTCCCAAAGCCTCTTTCTCCAGACTCAAGCACATGCTAGCTTTCCCCAACTCAGACCACACAAATTGCACCAATTAGCAAGTGTAAAGGGCATGCTGTGGTTTTTGCCTGTATTACTGCATCTTAATAGTCATTCGTATCCTTGGCCATGGTCATCAGATAGTGTCCAATAGGCTGTATTATCCAGACCTTCCCCTCAATTTGATGCTCTTGAGCCCCACTGGATAGACCCAGTTTATTGACCTTTATGCACTTGAACACAAGTAGTCTTCAGACCCTGGACAGCATGGCTTCTGTCTCACCCATACTATCCCCATGCATGATTGAGTGTGGACTCAATCTCCAATGGGACCTCATCCTTTCCTGCCTCACTGCCATCTCCCCTCTGCTGTGCAGAGGCCTGGCAGAGCCTGTTCTTCCCGAGGTGATTTGCAGCAGCAGCCCAAACTTCCATCCACACACCACTGCACTACTGCATAGGAACCATACAGACTGAAAATTGATCCAGCTTCTAACAGTCTTCCAAGCATATTCCTTCTAATTCTTTCCCTCTCTGCCTCCCAATTTCATGACTATACTGTTGAGACAAACTCTGTCAGGACCAGGAACTTGGAAAATTTCAGGGTTCCTTCTAAATGGTATTTTTTGTCACTTGCAATCTGGCACACCATATCTATGTACAAGTGATACTAAACAAAGGTTGGCCTAAACCAGGCAGTTGAGCTCCCAAATGCCTTTAAAAACAAACCATCAGCAGCAACAAAGAATCCCTATCTGACTTTTCATCTCTCTCCTATGACGTTCAGGAAATGAGACGGCTACCCTGCTTCTACAGGCCCTAATTGCAGAACTGAAGGTGTTTTGGCACAAAAGCCACAGCTACCCATAGCAAAGAAGTGAGTAGTCAATAGTGTCTGTGGGACATATACAGCTGTTGCAGGAATAAGGAAGGAGGGAGGCAGGTACCAGGGTGGGATCTGAGCCACCTGGAGCTCTGCAGATCAGTCATCACATTATTCCATACCAAAAGACAACTGGCACAGCCAGCCATACAATATGGCTCTAATTTCCAAGATATATTGAGGGTGGATAGCACTAGACTCACCTGACTTCAAAGCAAGAAACAGCAAATGCTTGTAGCCAAGAGATATGGACCAAGTCCCTTCTTAGGAGCCCACAGCAAGCACCCATGACAACAACAAAATGTATGCACAGAGAAGCCAGAGCCACCATAGGTGTCCCCCTGCCCCACAGTAAGAACTGTAAGTGCAACCTGTGAAGTGTACAGAGGCACACTTTGCCATGGCATCTTTACAGGCATCCTGTTCTTGTGGGCGCTTCTCTCTGCCCTGCCATAGCAGGCACGTCAGCAGCAACTGTGACAATGCACAGGCCCAGCCCTATTTTACGGCCACTCTGAAAGTCCCATGCACTAAATCAGTAAGCCAGGGTGAAGGAGTCCTCAAGTCAGAGGAATGTGTGTCTCAAAACTCTCATGTCAGAATAGGCTATTTATACTTTTCTGAGCCTTGGCTAGGCTATTACCAGCCATGGTAGGTTCACCTAAACAGCCCTGTGAGAAAGAGCATGGACAACTCATCCATAATAAATACAAGGATGGAAAAGTCTCTCTAGAGTATCTGCTGCCACATACCAAAGCTGCAATGAATCCTAATGGTATCAGATCAGGTAAATCCTTTCACTGCTGAAGGTTCTTGCATCCTGTTCTGCTCTTCTCTATTCCCTGCATAAACCAGCTCAAGGTTAGTTTCAAAAAGCAGAACATAGAGTGACCAAGCATATATCATTAATAAACTCACAGGAGAGAAATGGTGCTGGCTTCCCAGAATCAATGCACTCGAAGGACAAGGGAAGTACCCAAGTACCATGAGCAAAGATCTACTTCTAGCACAGCTTCCTGGTTGGTTGACATACCAATAGCATTGTGCAACCGATACAGCTATTTTCTTCATCAATTATTAACTGGTCAAAGACTATTTGTTTGAAGAGCTGCACATAAAGTCCAGAAAGGAAGCAAGCAGTTTCAAGCTCCATGTGTGTGCCCTGCAACAGGCTTGGGATCCCCTCCAGATCAGATAGTCTCTCTCTTCAGGAGCCAACAGCTTGATTCCCAGCAGCAGAAGAGGCACACCTGGGCACTTGCTGCAGCTGGGCACGAGTGTCCAAGGCAGAACCCATCCTTCACATGGGGCTCAATGCCTTTATGCCCAGGAGCAAAGCTGCAGGCAATGGTACTGCTGAAGGCCAGCAGTGCTGAAGCTGTGCCTGAGGCTCTTCTCTCAGGAATCAGCACACAGATCACATCATGCACTAGTTTACATCAGTATCTGCCAAAGTCTCCACATAGCTTTTGCAGTGTTCAAGGGAAGCAGCTTCCATCAGCAGCACTCTTCTTCCCCCATCTTTCCTCCACCCAGCTTGGACCACACAAATGCATAGAGCTAACAGCAGAGAAGGTTGGTTCACCAGTGCAAGCCTTGAGGTATCCTACAGCTTTTGTTTGGCAGGAACTTTTCCAAAATGAATTAGGAAATCTGAACATTGAGGCATGTTAAGAGAGCTGAAGGATTGGTGGTTCAGTGGCAACATTTCAGATTCAGTTTGGAAGCAAAAGCTTACTCCATAGGAGACCTCAAAGGTGAAAACACAAGACTTAACACCATGAGCAGTGCTGGCAAGGATGTGTTCCTAAACAAAATCAATGGCCTGAGAAGTTTATAGGATTGCTGATACTTCAAGATGTACAAGGGCTTAAACACGATAGTGGGGTGATGTGTGCATACACTTGAGCCTTTGCTGGGGGTTCATGTTCCTCTCCCCCACAAAGCACCAAAGAGCCCCTCTGTGCAGGCAGACCAGTACCACTAACGAGCCAGAGGACTGAGATTTGGAGTCTCTCTAACACCTCAATATCCCACTTCAGCCTCACTCAAAACACATGTAAGCCCTCCTTGAAGGGCAAGGAGCTATGCAGGAGCACACAAGGCACACAAGCAACAAAAGCCAATCCCAGTTTAAGCCATGCTCATCAGAAAGAACATGTCAGCAGGAACAGACTGAATGACTCAAGCACTCTGTAAGAGACAGAGGAGGTTAGAGGCCACCAGGGTAGGTCACATCAGGTATTTGCTGCCACTGATCTGCTCCCAAGGCCTTGCAGGGCTGACCCACTGAATCAGCGAAGAACGATGGAGGGATGCCTGGGCACACCGTGGGCACTTCAAGGATCAAGAGAAGGGAAGCACCTGCGTTTGTGGGGTTGTCTAAAACCAGCCCCTCAATTTTTGCAAGTAAAACCAGCTCCACTGTCAGTTTCTTGAAAAAACTTGGGGTTTATTGATTTAAACTGCAAACAGTCATTACAAAAGAGATTCTCTTTTAAATAAACTCACACAAAGAGGAAGAAAAAGCAGTGTAGCGAACAGTAACAGGGGGAAAAAAATTACATTCATTATTCTCTTTGTGCCAGTCCCATTCACCTTGGCAAGGAAAACTCCAAACTTGGAATACAGAAATGCAAAGACAAACTGTATTTGGAATGTCTTCAGATAGGCACTTTGAGCCCAAGGCTTTTCTCCTTGAAGAATCTATACAATTAGAGGAAGAAAAAGTCTTCCTTCCACACTGTCTCACAACAGAGCCCAGGTATGTACATTCTAAAGCCCAGGTAGGCAAGACCCGGGAGAGGAGAAGAGAAGGAGAAGAGAAAAGGCAAAGATGCACAACAACTCCATTTGCAGTCCAACACAAAAAAAGGGGGAGGGAGTTCTAAAATAAATAATCCAAACACAGTTTTTGCATTTTTTTAAATTAATTTTTCATTTTTTAAAATAAAATAACCAAAAAAAGTGTAAAGTTACAAAAAATGTCATTGTAGTATAATATATTAAACTGTGGGGAAAAAAGGAAAAAAGACACTTCACAATCTTAAGATTAATATGGAAGATCATAATTTAAACATAAAAGAATATATTCTATGGATTCATCATCCCGATAAATATGAACAAAATTAAAAAGCAAAGGTTTTGGCAATAAATACGTTTTGATAAGTTAAATAAGCTTTTTATATTGTTGTGCAGTGACAAGCAAAATTTGCTCTCCAATTTCTGAAAAGTTATACAAAATTAAAAACCCAGAAAAAAATAATAAAAAGCTTGGCGTGAGTGCTCTAAGATAGGTCTAAAGTACTCTAGAGCAAAACCATTAAAGCTATGTCTACTCGAACTTTGTTTACACGAACTTGTGTGTGTGGAATGACTTCTGTTGGCCCCACCCCTCTATTTCTTTATTTGTTTTAAGATGTCACATGTATACATGGGGAACTTTTAGCACCAAAATCAAGTCTCTCATAGTCCATCTGTTTTTCGCTTTTCTTTTGTTTTCTTCCTCGCAGTCGAAGTCCCACTCACGTTACAATCTTTGTCCGTTCTCAGCTTTTCTTCCCGCAGACCTGAGCGGATCCAGGCAAGATTTAGTCTTTAAGGGGAGGGGAGAAAGGACTGGATGTTAACACTTGCCCACATGCCTGCAGCCTAGCAGAAACTGGCCATTTGGAAAGGGACTGGGAGAGGGCGATGCAGTACATGGCCAGTGGAGGGAGCCGGATTCGGACATTTCCTGCACATCTGGAAGTGCACAGAGCTGCTGGTGCCCTCTGCAGCTGGAGAGGTAATACAGTCACAGTGAAAAGTGTTAAAAGGCACTATTTTGTAAACGTTATTGCTTCTCATCGTAATTTTGGCACTTAAGGTTTAAGCCAGTGCGTGTCAGGCAGGCAGGTGGACATGTTAACACCCAGCTTGAACTACTGGGGACAAGGTTGGGGGGAGTTCAGCTTAACATTGTAATAGAGGTGGGGAGGGGCAAGAGGAAACCCCAGATCAGTCGTCAGAGATGGAGAGTCTGCTGAAGATGGGAAGACGTCTTGAGGTGTCCAGGATAGGGGAATCTGAGCCGCTGTGGCTGCTGCTGGAGCTGCTCAGATAGCCCTCCTGGTCAGAGAGGGAGTCCTGAGGACTGGGCGGCGAGTCAAACATGTTGGGGGACTCGGACATGGGCCTGAACAAGAAGGTGGTGGGGGAGTTCCCGCTGGGCACCTGCACCCCCATGCTGGGGGCAAAGAGACTGACCAGCTCCTGGCTGGAGAAGGTGAAAGGGTTGCTGGCGCAGTCAGGCAAGGTGGGGGAGCCCAGCAGGTCGTCGGCGCTCAGCATGGGCGGCGGTGTGATGGAAGTGGGGCTGTCCAGCAGCCCGCTGGCAGCAGTGCTGGGGAAGCCGGCGAAGCTGAAGCTGTGCTGCAGGCGAGGTCTGTCGGTGACGGCGGGCTCCCGGCTCCCCGCCACGGCGCGGCGCTCCTCCGCGTTGTGGATGAAGTGGCAGCGCGGCCCGTACGGGCAGAAGCCGATGGTGTGGAAAGTGCGGCACAGCTCGGTCTTGTACTTGGGGTGGCGGGTGAGGCTCCGCAGCTCGTGGATGCCGTGGGCGAACTGGCACTTGTCACCGTACTTGCAGGCGCCATTCTCCTCGAAGGGACGGCACAGCTCCGTCTTGTAGCGGCTGGAGTTGACCTGTCCCCCGGGCTGCTTCTGCTGCAGTAGGCGCTCGCCACCCTCGGAGAAGGAGCGGTCCCGGAAGCGGCTTTCCCG
>VXBI01003342.1:875540-912430 GCA_013397375.1 Toxostoma redivivum | reverse complement strand
TTTTTTTTTTTTGGTTCCCTCCTGCCTGCTCTGAATACATTATAATACAGACTTCAGCTCCATTATTATATCTTTTCCCACAAGACCGTTGTCTCATTCAGACCTCAGCAGGGAACCTGCTTTCATCTCTGCCAGCTGGGCATGGCTGGAGAGCCCTATGCCCGTAGGATCTCCAAGGGGGAGGACACAGAGCTGAGGCTTTGCAGATTCCCGAGGATAGAGGAGTTTGCTTAGGTCCAAATCTGGTCGGGCATTTCCAGGGAGCCTCTCCCACTGCCTCCATTGTCAGGCCAGTAATGGAGAATGTCAGTGACGATGGGATTCCTCTCATCTGTTTTTAAGTGCCTAAAAGTTAGGTGTCTAAACCTAATTAGTTGGACAGGCTTCCTGCATAGTCAATGGAGACAAATAGGCACCTCTAGAGTATGATTCATTTCACATATCTTGACGTTTATCTTGAGAAGGGCTGACTCACCCGACAGCCAAGCACCCGCTTCTCTTCTGTGACTGTAAAGGCAGATCGGCAACTTGCTGAGGATTTGACAGCTGCATTTTGGGTGTCCCAAGCTGGGCAAGGTGAGTCCTACTCCCAGCTGTGGCAGTGGCTGTGGAAAGCATCATCACTTGGCTGCTCTGGCTTGCCCCCCTCCCACCCTGTTTCTCACAGAAGGTCCATTTCCAACCCTGCCCAAGCAGGGCTGGGTTTTAGTCTGTCCAAATCTCATTATCAGCTCTTATCACATTATCAGAACAAGTTAAATATTTATAAAGCACCTGGGGGCAGGGTCCACATCTTTCTTCAGTTTGTATATTCCCTCGAGGAGCAAATCCCCTGTGCTGGTGTGCAACCCTTTGCAGGCTGGTGCAATACAGCACCATGAGTCCCTGTGCCAATCTGCAGGTCTTGACAAAATGCAGCTGGGAATGCAGAAAGACCTCATGGACATTGGGAAATAGGCAGGAGTGAATCATAAGAGTCAGGAGAAGCAACTAATGTGTGGGAAAAAGGCAAATGTGCTACCTCGGCACAAACATACAATAAGGAAGTATGTAATAATAATTATTGTTATTGTAATACGGCCTGGGTGAGCATTTGGGAAAAAGATATCTAATAACTGACAAGCGACGTGGCTCGGTTTGTTTTGATCTGAAATTCAAACAATGGTTGTGTTTATAAGGCTATAATACGCAGGGCACTGGCACCATACCAACTATGCACTCCCCAAGTCGGGTTTATATAGGTCATGCCAAACAAATAATAGTGTTCTTCAATATAATTACTGATTCATTACAGAAAGAGAATGTAATTGAATCTGTTTGGATTTCAGGGAGGCGTTAGATATGGTAAATTCATACATTTGAACTCAGATTGGGAAAGCTTTGTGTGCTTGCCTAGTTCTGCTCATCCAGGAGTCAGCAATAAAATTCTCACTGCAGCCTGCCCCAGCAGCATGGGAGCCTTCCTTCAGGCTTCAGCAGTTGCTCATGCTCCTGCTCCCCTTTGCAGACTGTTTCAGCACCCTTTGAAGCTCTTCACAGGTAAACTGGGAACTAAACTAATGTTAGAGCAAGACCCAGATCCAAATATGCTGGACCTGGCTCTTACCTCAGGCAATTGCACCCAGCCCTTAATCCTGGGGGCATGCTGGCTGCTCCACTTCGGAACCTCCTGGTCCATGGCCCACTTCTGGATGTGTCTCTTGACACACATCATCTCAGCGTTACTGCAGGGGAAAGCAGCAAAGGCAGAGGATGGGATGGGCTGGCAGTGCCCACCAGCTCCCTAGACAAGGACATCCCAGCTTAACTGGCACATTTGGCCACAGGAGAGTTAAACTATGTTGTTCACATCCTGGGATGAGGGTAGGGTTGGGCAGTGATGGGGCCATGCTGCCACCCAGCATGGCAAGCAGGTGCTACCAGCACTCAGCATTAAAGGACAAGAGTTGGGCTCCAAAAGTGAAGAAGGACCAGGGCTGCTGCTCTGGCACATGCCATTCCCTGGGGTGTGGTGGACTGGCTTTTCAGCTGCTTTCCCCAGGGAGAGCTGGGCAGTCCTACACTAGTCCAAGGTGTTTCCCACTGACCTCTGCCCTGTATGGACCCTGCACAGCACACAGGGATGGATGATGGTGCCCAGAGTAGCATCCTCAACACTTGGCACAGCTGCCAGTACCAGTGACAGGGCATTGCTCTCTGTGACACCTGGGCTCAAGGAGTTTACCCAGGGAAACACAAGGCTTTGTGGCACAGCCTTGGATCCTCATGTCCATCATCAGCCCTGCTGCTGCTCTCCACAGAACAAAGGGCAGAACCCCAGTCTCCTTCCTCCCTCCTACCCTGCCCCAGGGAGCAGCAGGCCAGACAGGGCATAGTATGAGGCTTCCAGAAAAATGAGGACCATGCAGGTCGCACTGATGGACCAGCACTCAGTGGAAGGAGCACCGATAGAGCTCTAAACCCACTTCAGTTGACTTCTGTGAGCTTCTGAAGAAGTTCATCAGGAATAAGTAGGATCCATAGTAATTTATGCTTTTGAAAGGTCTTTTGATAAGGGCCTTTCCAAGAATGAAATAAATTTGGCAGACAGGGTATGAAAAGTCCCATCTTGGATTGAAAATTGAGTCAGAACTGATAGAATGGGGGAAAAAATCCATTAAAAGTAAAAGGCCAGTGTTCCAGTTGGGGAAGAAAAGTTTACTGAGTGGAAAGGGATGGTGGGACCATGCCTGGCAGAGATGAAAGCAGCCCTCTGAATACTATTACAAAAATCAGTGAAGGGGGAAGAAGGAAAAAAAGGCAACAGCATTTGCTGCCAACAGAGAACCATGCATTATAAATGCAAGCAAGTCTTGGCAGGGCTGCGAGGAACTCCAGAAGATTCTAACTAAACTTGGAAACCAAACCACCATGACGGAGAAAGTTCAGTGCACATAAATGCCAAAGCAAGCTGTTTTAGAAGAAACTGGGCAAGCCTCTTACTCTGAATTAGAAGTTGTGTTGTGGGGACAGCAGACAGGGGCAGTGCCTGTTCAAGCATCACACATGAAACATCATATAAATTGGGTACCCATCACAGTCCATGCCCACTTGCCCACTGTGGACCTGAAGAAATATTGTAAGATGGACCATGCTGAGTCAAGATCAAAAGTCCATCAAAGGCAGCATGGAAGAATAGAAACAGGATCAAACAGAGCTGGACTTTTTTTGTGAAGGTGGGTTGAGTAATATAATATTTCATTTGCAACAGGGATGAGGAAGACTACAAAACAATAGTTCCCTTTAGCAACAACTGGCTGATGCTTTCAGATTATTTGTGCTCTGCAAGTTGAAAAGAGAGATGTAGAGGTGCTTTTAAAAATAGTTGCAAGGAAGTTTGTGCTTTGCCGCTGGGCTGCCTCTCAGTACTGTTCCTGGCTGGATGTGATCTGCTGATAAGCTTGTACCTGGCCTGAACTCAGCTGCCTCTGCGTGCCAAGCCACTCGGAGCAGTGTACCCGCTCAGGATAGGCTGCTGACACCCACTTTTGCAAAGGCTGGGTGCAACTGCCTTGTGGGCAACCTCCAGCCCTGGGCAGCAGCTGGTGAAGCCCTGCCTGTGCACTGAAAGCCTGCTCACCTCAGTGCCCGGCTGTCACAGAGTGGGGACTGCACTGCAGGGCCAAATGTGGTCCCTGGCAGGGCGTGGTGACACCAAGACCCATGCAATAAGAAACGGAAGAGGGGTCTGTGTGTAAATAATTTACTAGTATGACCAAATGCTATCAGGCCCTTGTTTATTTTTATGAAGTTACTAAAGAACTGTGCTGATTCTGAAACAAGTTTGGGGGACCAGAGAAGTGACACTGAACAAAGGCATCTGTCCCTGGTATGAAGCAAGGCAGCCAGGCTGGGAGGAGACAGATGCCTTCTGAATTTCCAACTTTTCCTGCATACAGAAACCTTTGTGGAGAAACCAGAGAGGGAGAAATGCCACACATTCTACAGGTGGCTGCACCAGAAAGGTGGGAGCTTTGCCACATGCTCTGTGGAGGACCAGGGAGGGGAAATAATTTGCTGGATGATGTTTGTCACTATTTCAGTCAGGGTTTCTGGGTGCCCCCAGCTGCTAGTCCTGTGCTGGGGCAATGGATCCACAAAGAGGTAGGCTTTTGGCTGAGAAACAGAAGCAAAGCCTGGACTTACTATCATCAAAGAGGAGCTAATCGTGCTCTTGACAAGAGCAGAGACACTGGTCCTGATGTCTGGGCCACCGTGCAGTGCAGGTAGTGAGCACTGAGGGGATGGTGTGATGCCCTGCTCCACAGCACAGTTTCCTCAGTGTTGTGAAGCCCAGGCAGCTTTGAAGATCCACAGCAGGATGCTTCCTCCTTACCTCCTTATCTCCTTACCAATCCTTTGCTTTCTGTAAGGGGATAAAAGGTGTTGCAGACACATGAGACACTGATTGCTGGCTACTGGGGCTAAAAAAAGAGGAAGGCTAATCCTCCTACTTTCCTACTCTTTTTTTTTTCTGTAAGTCTCTGTTCCATACATCATGTGGTCATAAGAGAATCTAATTTTTCAGCTAAGAAAAGCATGCTGTTCATGTTAGCTAGCACAGAGAAAAACATGAAAACTCTGAAGTGTGAGTCAAAGACTAGATTAAGAAGAAAATGTACATAATTCAACATTACTGGTTTTATTTTTTCTTAGTTATGTTCCTTAGGTGTCTGACAGTATTTTGGAACCTTCAGGCATTTGGGATTAGTTTTCTTGAAAGGGCAAAGATGTGGGCCCTCTAGTGCTACTTGGGAAATGCCAAGATACCAGCCCACAGCTCCACAGGTAGAGGTGTTGGTGAGTTACCAAGAGCTTAATCAGAAATTTGGGAGCACCTCAGATGGTCAAGGAGAAAAGCAGATCAGTTTTTCTCTTTAGGTCTTCTGCAGATGGCTGGTCCAACTGGATAATAGATCCAGCAGTAACTCATAGCAGCAGGAAACTCTTCCCGTTCAATGGTTGCCTGATGTCCTGTGTGAAATGAGAGTTCAGCCAGTGCTGCTTCGTTTATCTGTGGATGGACATTTGCTATCTCCAGGCCTACAGAGTGAGCATTGTTAGACATATCAAAATAATTTTTAAGAAGACTTCTGACTCTGAAGTTCAGTGCCTTTCAGTTTATATACAGTAAGCTGATAAATCATGCCCACTGATTGTTACTGAAGTCAGCAGCTGGTTGGCCCACCAGTACAATGCCAAAATGCTAGGCAAACTTGTGCCCCTCCTCCCAAGTTCAGATGTGTTTGAGATGTGCAGCTCAAAGATGACCAATCTGTTACCTCTAATATTGTCAATGAATAGAAATCCAACAGGTCCAAGATGTGGTGGATGTGACTGTGTCTGCAAATGGAGCTGTTCCAAAATGCAAACTAGAATTTCAAAGTGTCACTAAAATGCTGAAGACCCATTGAGGAGAAGATGTGGGGATGGTGTATGGTAAAGGCTTTCTTAGTGGAACTGTTCATAAGAGGAATTCTGCTGATGAAGGGAGGATCCTCAACAGCATAAGTAGAGTGAAAAGCAGTAGCAGCAGCAGTAAAAGCTAGTAATGCACCAAAAGATAAGTGTTCAGCCTAAATCAGACTAATAAAATAGCTGTGCTGGTGAATTAATATGCTAACTAAGCAGTTGTACAGAGATACAAAGCTCATCCCAGGAAGAAGGTTGTTGCAATGATGATGCTATAGAGGGGCCTGGAGCTCTGTCTCATAGCTGAGTTGTGTATGTGTATGATCAGTTTGCATTTATGAAGTGCATACATTTCACAGAATCATAGAATCATTAAGGTTGAAAAAGACCTCCAAGATTATTGAGTCCAGCCTTTGATCAAACAATACCATGTCAACTGAGCCATAGCATTCAGTTCTTGATCCAGTAATTTCTTGAATGCTTCCAGGGATGGTGACTCCACAACCTCCCTGGGCAGTTCATTCCAGTGCTTGAGAACCTTTTCAGTGAAGAAATGCTTCCTCATGTCCAGCCTGAACCTCCCATGGTAAAGCTTGAGTCCGTTTCCTCTTGTGTAGTCACTTGTTACCTGGGAGAAGAGACCAACCCCCACCTGGCTACAGCTTCCTTTCAGGTGGTTGTAGGGAGAAATAACGTCTCCCCTGAGCTTCCTTTTCTCCAGGCTAAACACCCCAGCTCCCTCAGCTGCTCCTCACAGGACCTACTCTCCAGACCCTTCACCAGCTCCACTGCCCCTCTCTGGAGCCGCTCCAGCACCTCAATGTCCTTCTTGTACTGATGGGCCCAGAACAGAACACAGGGTTTGAGGTGTGGCCTCACCAGTGCAGAGCACAGGGGAACAATCACTGCCCTGGTCTTGCTGGCCACACTGCTCTTTATACAGGATGCCACTGGCTGCCTTGGCCACCTGGGCACAGCTGGCTCACGTTCAGCCATCTGAACCAGCACCCCCAGGTCCTGTTCTACTGAGAAGCTTTCCAGCCACTCTTCCCCCAGCTCCATGGGGTTGTTGTGACCCAAATGCAGGACCCAGCACTTTGCCTTAATGAACCTCATACCACTGGCCTCAGCCAATGATCCAGTCTGTCCAGGTCCCTCTGCAGATCCTCTCTTTTGTACCAGAAAAAGTAAACAATAAAACTGCTTCTGGGCATCTATAAGGCTGAGAAGAGTGTGCATATTTGTGTATGTTTGTGCTGGCTTAAGGAATTGTGTATATGCATAAGAACAAGTGCTAGTGAAGACATAGCAAGACACTGAGTGGCCATCACATATCCACGTGTGAGCACTCAAAACTGGCAGAAACAGTGTGTGCTACTACGGGGAGCAAGGGTGTGCAGGGCTGTGTGAGTGCTCATTCACTGCGAGAGCTCACTGAGTGGTTTTGCCAGCCGCAGAGTGAGGGTCTGTACCCACAGCAGGGCAGAGGAGCATGTGCATGGGAAGGGAGCAGGACAGGGTGCATGGCCCTGCAGTGCTGGAGGGGAGATGCAGGAAGGCTTTTTCCCAACTGTTTATACAACATGGTTTGACTCAGCAAAGAATTAACATGGTAAAGAAAAATCTAGAAGTGTTCTTGCCAGCTCCAAGCAGTGATCAGCATACACAGGATGTGGTAAGAGCTAAAGGCGTCCCGTTATTAACTTCACTTTTATTTCAAGGGGATTCACTTCTCTGTTCTGGTTCCCATTTGGGAAGTGAAACCTAAGGTCATGGTAGCATCACAAAAGAAATACTGGTCACAGCTCATTTGTTTTTCTGCTTTATTATTATCTTTTAAAAGGTTACTTTGCTTTTCCTTAAATGGAATTTATTGAAATTGCTGGTAACACATGAAGTCCTCACTCTCTGTTTCTCTCCTGAGGAATTATCTCATTTGCTTTCATTTGAAACTGTTGACTCTGAGGGGAGTGTTTACACCTCAGAGTATGGTGCAATTCACAGCAGAGGGAAAAAAATGCTGGTTCCTCCTAAGCACATCCAAAACCTATGCACTGCTCACAAGGCACTTTGTAAACATTTATTCATTCTTGTACACACGCTCCCTTCCCTCCCCCATCAGGTGAGGAAATATTATTGTCACCATTTCACAGATGGAAGAAGTGAATGCAGATAGGTCTGGTGACTCACCCGCAACCGCTGAGGCTGATCTAGAGCTGAGGCGTTAAGCTCCCAGCCACCTAATTTAACCCAGCAGGTCACGTTCCCACCCAGGCCTGACAATATAGGTAGTGCCAGCTCCATCTACCTGCCACCCACTTGTCCTGTGAAGCAGTAACACTCATCTCCACGTTTGCAGAATGAGATCAGATTGCTGTGGTTTACTCCATGTGGTGTTGTCATCAGAGCGCGATATATCATTATGATATCATGATGTTATTAGGCCTGAAACTAACGCAAGGCCACGCACAGAACAGAGGTAGGCAGCTGAAAATCAGCGACCATGTGCTGCTCCACCACATCATAGGCACACACCCTGTACCAGGGTGTTGGTTGATTCAACCACACTGCAAGGATCTGCAAGCAATCTGTGTGCTGAGCAGGGTTTCCCCACCTTCTCTTTTGGAGCCTGGGTTAATTTCTGCCCATACGGTCCTGGTGCAAATGTCTGAGGGAGGAAAGATGGCTCTGTGAGGAGATAGAAGGAAAATGTTTGCTTCTCAAAGTGGAAATAGCTCTCAAAGCACATGGTCAGGAGATCGAGATCGTGGCCCCAGTTCTTTGTGAGGGTAGTTGTTTTTAAGTACTGAGCACTTACTGGAAACTAAGCCTCCTAAAAGTGGTTCACTACAAGCATTGGGAAACAGAGCCTTCAGTGTCTCATCACAGCTGAACATTCAGGGCCACATGTTGCCACTGCTGTTTGCTTTTGCTTTGCTATTTAAAATTCTCACCTATGTTGTTACCCTCTCCTACACAGAAGCAAGAACAACAACAATAATGAAAAAAACCCAGCTCCTTATCATCTTCCTTTGCTTTTCACACTGTTTACACAGGGCATGATTTCACTCATGCCCAGCTCATTGCAGACGACTCAGATTAGTCAGTTCCACTTTCTGAGACTGGCTGGTCGGGCTGGCTGGGACTTGGGCCCCATGAGATGCTGCTTTACCCAGCTTCACAGTACTGAAGACAAAGTTAACTTTCCCTGCATGAATCTTAACTTCTGTTTTAAAATAAAACATTTGGTATTTTCATCTTTGGAATATAAACTTTGCAATAGGTCATTTCAGTGAATCTGGTGTTGCTTTTTGCCTTGTCACATGCAAATGTTGTTTCCATTGCCATGACGAAGTTTCCAGAAAGATCCATCGTGATTTCTGGGGGTTTGGGACCTGTCTTTCAGAGGCTGGTACTGTTCCTATTGAGAGCATGGCAAAACATCCACAAAGGTGTGAGAGATAAAGGGTCTCAAAAGTAATTCAGAGTGGAAAGGGAATGCATTTGAGTGCCAGGATTGTTCAGAGGTTCAGAGGCCTCTCTGCATCTCTTTCAATCATCATGTGTGGGTTAGAGGTGCACTGGGACTTTGTGGGGAAATGGGTGAGTCTTGAGCATCTAGAAGGCAGATGGGTAGTTCTTCCTCTGGGCCTCCTTTAGGAGCTAAGTGCCACACTGTGCCAAAGACATGGCTTGTAGAGAGTCAGGACAACACCCTTCTGAGCTGTTGTCTCTGGAGTTGAGGTTTCTTTTCCTGTCTGAGGGTTAAATGTGAGTTCTCCTCTGAGGGCAAAGCAACCAGTGGCAGAGAGCTTGGGTTGGCATGTGGAAGAGGCTCAAGTCAGCATCAACAATAATGAGAAACAGAAGATCCATTGTTGTTGAACTGGCAGAAAGTTAATATCTTAGTTAAAATATTACTGAGCATTACTTGCTCTTAGCCTTCCACTGTGCAAGGGGCAAGGGGCTCAGTAGATCAGCTGGCTAGTACCTGACAGCAACTGCAGGGACTTGCTCAAGGCCCAGAGTGTGACCTGTGCCTCCTTGGTTAGATCCTTTTCCACAGTTCATGTAGTTCTTTTATAGCCCCTGTTCACACTTCAGTGTGTTTTGTGCTAAACAGAACAAAGTAAGAACCCTGCAGAGAAGAAAGCCAGGCCAAAGCTAGGTATGGTCAGCACATCAGCTGTCCTGCAGTAACAGAGTGTGCAGTGTGCTTGGCAGGGCAGCCTTAGCACCACTGCTGAGAAAGGAAACTCCAGTCCTTAGAACACTGCAAAACGCAGTGCCTAAATTTCAGGGGTCCCCAATAGCGAAGGCAGCTGTGACAGCTGTGAGAGACAAATCAAATGACTAGTTGAGGAGTCACAAATTCAGGGCAAACACCCAGGTAATACCTCATCTTCTTCTAAGTGGCATAAGTCAACGCCCAGTGGCACAGGTAATCAGAGCTCTGAACAGCATGGAGCTTGTTTGCTGCTGGTATAGCTGCTGTGCCTACCCCAGCCACAGACCCTTGCTCCCAGACCTAATCCACCAAGACAGCAAGTTACCGTTTTCCTGGCCAAAACTTTTCTAAACGGGAACAGGGAGGAATCCTCACTATCTCTTGCAGGTTCTGGCTCAGCATTATGTGCTACACCCATTCATCTAAATGCAGAATTAGTTCTGAAACTAATGATAAGGCTTTAAATGCCATCACACTGCTAATTTATTTCCCCACTGTCCCAAAGTGCTTCCCAGGTGCTGAAAAGCTTAGCTGCCAAAATATGCATGGCCTTTGTTGTCAACGTCAGCAAGACAGCTCTGCATTGCACCATCTTTCCTATTCATGTTGGGTTTCAGCCCTTAATGCACCAAGCCTCAGAGCCCCCGGCAGTGGTGGGGAGGGGGACTGTTCTTCTCTTTACACAGCTGAGGAGAAGAAACTTCTCTCTGTTCACAGAGGAAGTGTGTGCTGAAGCACCACCATCAGCTATTGCCTCCTGTCTTTCATGTGTGTCTTCCCTCCTCAGAGCAATGTGCCGTACCTTTATGTCAGTGGAGTTGCACAGAAGTGAGCTAGGTGTGATATCCCACTACAACACACTGCCTGTGCTCAAGGCACAAGGTCATCCCACCCTTGGGAAGGGGAGGGAGCACACGGGTGTGTTTACACACACATGAGCACACCTCGGTGGCTTTGTGTAAACACGTGTACCCATGGAGTTTCCATTTGGAGATGTGCTCCATGTGGCACGTATCTGTTCAGGCAGAAAAACATCACTGCCCCAGTTCCTGCAGCAGAGCCCTTTTTTATTTTTTCTCTCTTGGGTTCTGGAATTACTTCTGATTTACAAAAATATCACCACAGGGCAGCCTTCCTTATAGGTGGAATAGTTTCCCCTTGAGAAGCTGGTGGAAATCCCCTCTCTTGAGACATTTTTAACTTTGCCAGAAAACGTACAGTGGGAGTGACTGCTTTAACTAGTGAGCTGACTGGGATGAGCTAATGGGTTTTTCCATATCTGGGTCTAGTTCCAGGGATTTCCATGAATTGCTGTCAGGACAGAAGAAGGCAACAGATTGCAACTGTGGGATCTGCTGTTTCAGCTCCACTGACACGTCATTCCCCCAGGACACCCAGTGACCTGGTTAATCTAGTTCTTTGCTTCTGACTTCTCGTAAATGATTTATCAACTGGCGTGGATCCCTGTTTGCTTAAGGAGGCGTGTGACGACCTCTAGCAGACCGGCTGCAGTGAGCTACAGCCCACATTTGGCACCCAGCTGCTGGTCCCAGCTCATGACCCTTGGCACAGGGAGCAGGAGGACAGGGCTCCGGCAGAGCCCAATGGCAAAGGCTCCTGCAGGGAACTGTGGGTGGTGTTTACAGGGTTTTGTGGAGAGCCCTGGTGACTAAGCCGTCAGCTCATCAGGGAAGGCACTTGCAGACCTGCCTCGGCCTGCCCTGACCCCCATGGCGTGTAGGTCCTGGCTGGGAGGCTGGCTGTGTTTGCTGTGTACAGACTGCAGGGTGCAAATCCTGGGAAGTATCCGCTGCTGCACCAGCACCAGCTTTCAGGACCATGTACTCTAGAGAAAAAATAACGTGAATGTCTGCCACCTTGTCCATCCTCAGTGATGACACCAGTATCCAAACCAGTTGCAGCTCTGGAGTTCTTTGTAGTGCACCTGCATGAGTCAATACCCACACACAAAACACTACAGCTGAACAGAAGTTTGCACAGATCTTAACTCAAGTGCTCAAGCCAGAGAGATGAGGGATGATCCTGCAAGCTTTACATCTTGCCTTTGTAAGTGAGGCTAGTGTGGAAAGAGATCAGATACCACAAATCAGGCACCCCCTCCTAAATACTGTCTATGGGCAACTCCCTCCCTGCCTTTCCTCCAGGCCAGTTATTGCTGCTTCCTGCTCTGATTGTTTCAAATCTGGTTATCTTGAGTTATGCCTGTTCTGGCAAATATGGTGCAGCAGAGGGGAGGTCCTGTTCTCATCAATGCTGTATGCATGCCACAGATCACAGAGATTAGCATGGGAGGAACAACTCAGATGAGCTGCTTGAGGCAGGCATTGGGAAGCTTGCAACAGAGCTGTGTAATGTTTAGAAATATAAAACTGCTTAACAAAATCTTTGTTGTAGAAGATACAGGGCCATACTGAATTTCCAGATGGCTGGAGGCTGTTCCACAGGGGCAGCACCCAGCAGAAGGGGAAGTTGGGGAAGCCTACTCCAGCATCAGCCCGGACAGCCCTGCTCCCAAGAGGCACAGTGTCACACCACCCTAGGGCCACACATCATCAGGCAGGGCTGGCTCAGGCTGCGGTGAGAAACCTGCAGCCACATGTTGGCAAAAGCATGGGGTGTGTTTTCTTCTCACAAAAGGGTGGATCTGGAGCAGCTTTCAGCTTCCTGGGACCTGAGAAGTTTTTTTTTGTTGTTGTTTTATAGCCCAGGAGGATAGAGGGTGCAGCTCCTGTTCCCTATTTTTGGTGGCACACCACCAGCTTCCTTGCCTTGTGCCTCAACAGGAACCTCCATGTTTACGCATGACAGGCTCCCAGTCTAAACCTTGTAAAGCACCACAGCATTACAGAAGGACAGACAGCTGGTGGGATGTGTGAGGGCTGTTCCACCTCACCAGGAGCAGTCATAGCTACCCTGTGACTCAAAACACAAAACCACGTCCCCAAAAGCGTATTCAGTCTAGGCTGAACCTACATGCCCTGTGAGAATCCCAGTCATAGAGCAGAGAGACAGGACAGAGAAAGAAAGGCAGGCTAGCAAATTATCCCAAGTTATATTTCCAACCTTTAAATATAGGTGGAGGTAATGTAGGTATAACCTTCAAAGTGAATTTCCAAGTGTTGATAGATATTTATATGGACAAATGAGGGTTCAGTCTTAGTTTCAAGCCCAAACTCACTGTTCATACCACCTCTTCCATACACAGACTTACTCTCCAAACAGCAGAAAAGATCCTGATCCATATAGAAATTATGTCCTTGCCAGCAACACAAGTACTCCAGGCTCAAACCTCTTGGCTTTGCAAACTCAGACATGTTTGCTGAGGACAGCACAGGTGTAGAGTGATGCAAGTGTAAAACTCCCCAAAAGCATTCCTCTATCCCTAGGGCAATGAAACAAGAGCTGAGTTTTCTCATTGAACTCTTTTGTTGCAGTGGCACATTAAAAAGAATACCAGTCTTTGGCAGAGATCAGGTCTTTGGGATTGGAACCTGCTTCCTCTCATCTCCAGTCTCCCATACTGGGGGAAAGATTGCTTCCAGGTGCCTGGCCTTATTCTAGTCCTGGCAACATAAGGCCATTTTCTGGTCCATTTTCTATCTATTCCAAAGGGGGTCTTATTTTGCACTTTTTGACTACAACCAAACCATTTTATTGAGCTGTTCTGGTTTGCTGTGCTAAAATCACCTAACTGGCAGAGCAGTTCAGTGCCAGACAGAGAGATCACATACCTGTCAGCTGGGTCTTACCATAAGAGATCCTACCGGGATGCTCCGGCCAAGGTTACAGCTACCTGCCATGTAGTTCAAGGCATCCTCCTTTACCAACACTGTCCTGGGAAGACGGGCTCAGAGTTAGGAGGCAGCTGATCCCAGTATCTTATCCAGGTCCACTGCTGATGAGGCTCACATTAAATCTACTGGCAAGATTTAACAAAACTGCATGCAGAAGGGAACAGTTATGGATGAATAGAAGGTAAGGGAATAATAACCTGCTTTTCTTGGACCTGGCCCAGTATTCACTAAAGGGATTTCCATGAGCATTAGTAGGATTCAAATCAGACCATAAATTTCTTGCCAATTTTCTTTTGCTTTATTAAAGCAGAAGAAAACCCCGAACGACCAAACTGAAAAACTGTCTTAAAAGTTGTTTCCCCTTTTTCTTATATATTTATTCTCCTTTACGCATCTTGGCTCTGGGCAAAGTACATCCACTCTAACAAGCCAGTGATCTGAGAACTTCCCGTAACATGAGAAACTCATTCCTGAGCCCCCAGCTTTGTTGGCCCTGCAGAACTGCCTTAGCCCTGCTCCACTTCCAGGTCCGTCACTTGTACCAGGCACCAGCACAAGAGAATTACACACTGAGGACATACTTCCTTTCTTATTATCTCCTTCCCAAGCTATCAATTAAAAAAGTCACATTTCTGTACCCTGTGGATGTCATCTGCCTTGTTTGCACACTTTGTTCTTGCATGGTTTTTGACACACACACACACATGGATCATCTGAGCAGTCGTGCTGCAGGTTTCAAGGCACTTGAAGATGCTGTCATAGTGTCTAATTGGATTTCAAAAGGACATTGCTCCTGCTGCCTTTTGATGTCAGGTTGGGCAACTATAACCCAGTCCCCATCTCTAGGTACTGAGCACCTTTCAAGTCTGGGTAACAGTCTCACTCACCTCTTAAAATACAGCATGTAGCTCTCAGAGTGTTGTGAGGATGCAAGAAGTGATGACTGTGAGTTTTCAGGAAATACAGAAATGGGGTACTTCCAAGTAAGTTAAGAAACTTTTAATTAGAAAGACAGTTTATTAACATTTTCTGCCTATAGCCAGCTCTGTAGATTCCCATGATTTCCACTGCCAACATCTCTAACGTGGAAATATTTATAACCCTTCTCCTTCAAAAGGTTCAGTTTTATCTCATCTAAAATAGAGAGAGCATGAAGATACATCAGTCAATGTTAGTGATGTTAACTCTCCCTTTTTGTTCCCATGCTTCAAAAAGAATAGAAGCATTCAAACCTTAAAATGGAGTCACAGAGGGTTGCAGCAGCTGTGAGCCATTAAATGCCTGGCTGTAGATTTTTATTGAAACAATTAAAGCAATTTACTGTACAGGTAGCTTTGGCAAAGTGGGCTTTAGACTCTCGTTAGGTTCACAGCCCTGTATCCCCAGAGGTCAAGTACAATGTGCTGAGGAGATTTTGGCTCTTCCCCCAAGAGAGCTGCCAGTGCATCAGGCAGAGCATAAAAACCCGTGTACAAGTGTGAGGCCTAATGGAGCTGCTATTGCTCTGATTTCCAGAGAGAAAAAAGCCAAAAGAGTTTGGTTGAATGCAGTCTTGACTGCCTGTAGGTTTGGGTCTGAATTACAGAGTGTGAGGCCTGTGTTTATGTCCCATTTTTGAAAGGAAGGCGTTTCTGTCTCTCGGCATGTTGGGGGAAAGCAATAGGGCTGCCATCTAGAGGCCAAAGTGACCTTCCAGCACATTCCCTTGGACAGCAGTGCACTGACTGCCACCTGCTCTCCACACTATCTACATATAAAGGATTCCCCATTTCTAAAAAAATTGCCACTCTACAAATAATTACTCCTTCCACATCTCTCATTCAAGGAGTGCAGATACTGCCTTAATCAATCCAGCTTAAGAATAGCCTAAATAGATAATTGATACATCTGCTATGGGGATGAAAGACAGTATGAAATATGAGGTACAAAGTAGAATCTTACAGAAATATTTGAGAAATTGTGAGGACCTCTAGGTTTCTGGGAATGGTGTTAAATGTGTGATATTGAAAGATAATTAGCAGGAAGACTCAAACATGGGACAGGATTTGTGTTGCCTATTAGGCACATCAAGCCCTATAGCCAAGAGTAAGCATGATTTTCAACTGCTCACCCCGTTGCTACTCCTCACCATTGCCAGGCTTTGGAAGAGTTTGCTCTGGAAATGCCCCAGAACTGTATCTAGTTTGGCTCAGAATGGGCTTTTCTCCCATTCCTACAGTGATCTCATTCCTCTCTGACAGTAAGGTGGGGGGCCAGATTTGCTGTGACCAGGAGCAAACTCTGGGTGCCTAGGCCTGGACACTCTCCTTACCAACCTCTTCCTAAACTGAGCACTGAAAGTCAAACTCATCTGAACCCCTGGCAACTGGTGCCAGTCTGCAACATGTTTTGGTGGTTACAGCCTGCTCAGAAAAGTCATATCTTAGCTGTTGCTTCTTTTCCATGGCTGCTCCTCTACTTTGCTGCCCCATCTTCTCTCTCATCTGGCTTAGGAATGGCCTCTCCCCCATGCATTTCGCTACAGCAGGCATAGGAGTCATTTAGTACAGACAAATGTTAAAGGGAAACAGACAGAGAACTCTAATGGCAGCCTGTTGCTCTCCAGAGTGCCCCATGCTAATCTGAAACGTGTTATACCCTGCCACCTCCACACACCTTGAGAACATGAGGAGGTTGAAGTGGAGAAGGAAGGTGAGGGTTGGAGGGCAATGATACCCTGGTCTTGTAGCTGGAGAAGTTCAACCAAAGGCACTCACAAAGCACTTCAGTTTTGCTTCCACACTGCTTGCCCTGCACCCTCTACATTGCAAAATCCCCTGCTGATGTGACTGAGTCACGTTCCACAGTCTCAGCATCGGTTTCCACCTCTCACAGCCCTGAAATGGAGACAGGGATGTGCGATTTGCTTTCTCTTCTCCTTACCTAAGACTCTATGACCATGTGTGATTTGTGTCCAAGGGGCTGGAGGGATCTTTCTGTCAATACTGTTGTGTGAGTGGCTAAGCAACAACAGATCTGAACCTCGCCAGTGCTGCTTACATAAAGGAAAGAGGAAGCAGCCACTGACTCCAGCAACCTCTAGCAAAGTTCTGCAAGAAGCTGCTAAAAATAGGGCTACCCCTACATTTCCATCCTGCCTTTGACACAGTCACAGCTTTCACATCCCATCGGCCTTGCCATTTCCTTGTGGCGGGCTTGCCTCACGCCCCAGCGTCACCGACAGCCCTTCCTGCCTGCGGACAGCCTCAGGAGCTTTGAAGTGCAGGCAGCTCCTTCCCACCCTGCTGCAAGCAAAGACTTCCCCTGCCCTCTTTACCTGTCCCTCAAAGGAGAAGTGGGGCAAGCCCCAGTGACAATCTCACCATAAAAGGATGCTAAAAGTCCCAAAGATACTGAAGACCAGAAAAGCTTTCCACAAAGCTTTTCTCAGTAAATTAAATAGTGGGAAATGTTTGTTTGAATACTCTGGGTTAATATTCCCAAACACTACCTTTTGACTGTGGTACTTATTCTTGGAAGACTTGGAGCTGAGAATCACCTGAACGTGCTTCTTGGAGTAAAAAGGAAAACAAGTGAACCCAGGGCAGAGAGGATGGAATGTAAAGAGGAGCTCTTTTGCATGATCTGAGGCTCAGTGCTCCCATCCCTGGAGCCAAGGAGGTGGCAGTTAGCCAGCCAATGATGCTGTGTGCATGCTGGATGATGGCACATGCAAGATGGAGGTGCACTGCAATGTACTGTAGGAAGAGCAAGAGTGTTGCCAGTTCTGCCGGTGCTGTTCCTAAGAATCAAACTCAGAGTGGATGGCATCACTGTTAAGCTGAGGAGAAAGCAACAAAGTCTGTGAAGCCAGATGAAATGGAGACTGTTGAAGATTTTCCGTGTTGTTTGCCCAAGGTTTTCCAGATCCTGAGGAAGTAATGCTCATGGGAATTTGGGCCAACAGAAAGATCTTTAACATTTCTGTTTTCCCTGCTTTTCAATCTAGCAGGTACTAGAAAGGGCAAGGCAGCACATGCTGGACTCCCAAGAGACAAGTGGGATCAGGGAAATCCAAGCCCAGAGCGCTGCCTTCCTCTCTGGACCACAAGCTGATTAAGCATCTAACCACCTTGTTGCCATGCTGCTGGAGTAGGGGTCCAGAAAGTCTGGGAGCTGATTCACTTCTCCATGAGTTTGGAGTCTGGCTGTTCTGGCCTCAAGCTCTCAAGCAGAAGGATCAGGTCTTGAAATTTCACAGACACTGATTCTGCTTCCAGGTTCAAGGGTAAACCAAGAAAACCAGCTCAGTCCCCTTGAAGTAAAAAGACTTGATGATGAAGAAGACCTGAACTCCTTCTCCAGGGGCAGTGGATGTTGTCTTGGGGTAGCCTTTGTGGAGCCCTAGCTTTGGAAAAGGACTGGAATGTGGAGAGGCTGCCTTGAGGAGTTGACTTGGTAAGGGCCAGAGGTCTCGAGTGAGCCCAAGAGTCCCCAGCCAGCCTGCAGGACAGCCTACAGGAGTAGAGTCGTGTTGTAGGCACTGGGTGGTAAAACATAGCAGAAAACCATTCTGCTCAGAAGTCACATCTAGACAACAAGAAATTTTCTCCAGACCAAGCCAGAAGTTATTCCCTGAAGCCTCTTTGTCACCAGACTCCTTTGGAGGAGTGGCAATATTGAGTGTATAGCTCAAACAGGCCCTGGCAGAAGGGTGCAGCCCCAGTTCTGGGCAGCTCCTGCGGGTACACGTGAAGGGGAGGAGGAAGATGGGGGTGGAGGTGGTGGCTTCCTGAGCAGACAGTTTTGGTTCTCAGTTTAGTGCAGAAGAGAAGCATTTGTTAACTCTCGCTACTTCTATGCCTTTGTAACCACTCTCCTCTCAAGATTAGCCTGTGTAGGTTTCCTGCGTGGCTTCAGTTTAATACCTGGGTCTTAATTCAGTCTCTCCATCTCCCTCCCTCACCCTGCCAGAGCTCAGAGAGGTGGGCAGCTCGGGCCCTTGGTAGAAGCTTCAGGCTGTGTAGTTCAGATGTTGTGGGGATCAGGGGAGCGACCTAGGACCACCACTGGGCTGGAGAAACAGGTCCACAGCCCTTCAGAGCAATTCTCACGGTGGCCGTCATGACAAAGAGACTTCCGAGGGCTCGAGGAAATGCCAGGAAGTCAAAACGATGGGACCCAGATTATCTGCACACACAGACGTGGCTTCCAACAAAAAGGTCCTTCAGGAGACCTGCCCATGGCTCACCCCTGTGGTTGATTTTTGAGCCTCCCCCGTGCCGCTCCTCCACCTTTTCCGTCGGCTCCCCGGCAGGTGAACGTGCTGAAAACCGCACGGGGAGCGAGAACAGAGCTCCGTGTGTGTGTACGTGTGTGTGTATGTCGGGCGGTTCCGCAAAGGAAAAGCTCAGGGTCACCGGAGCGATTCCGAGCGATTCTGCGAGTTTCCAGAAGAGCGCTTTCCGTGAGGCGGTGCCACAGCGCCACCTGGCGGGCCGGGGCCGCGCGGGGCTCGTTCGCTTCTCGGGATCCGCCCCGTGGGAAGCAGGGATGGCATTCCCGCTGACGTGCCGGGCAAGCCCCGCTGTCACCTAAACAGCACCGTCACGGTGAAGAAGCGCGTGGGCAGCCCTAGAGCCCAGCCCAAGGCTGCCCTGACTGCTGCGTCACAGCACAGCTCCACCGTAAGCACACGCATCACCCGCTGTCAGCACACTCCTCTTCCACGCACTGCTATTGCTGGTGCTCAGGTAGCAGGGACGCTTGTAGGAGGGTAAGACAGTGCACAACACTCGTTCGTGAGGTCTTAGCAGAGTTAAGTAAATTCACTCACAGGTTTTGAGGTGTTGGCAGTGAGATTTGGAGTCTCAAAATATACTGTCATGGACTCTCACTGGGAAGTACAGCATAGTGCAATAATTTTGGTGCTCACAAGTAAGAGAGACAAGCTACAGGACTAAAGGAAATTCAAGGAAGTGTGTACAATAAGCAGATGTGGATTTTAGACCATCCAAGTGCCAGAACTGGGGAAAGATAAAGTAAACAGAAACAAACAGAGGGCAAGTGTGGGCAGAAATCTTGCAGCAAGCATTTTGGGCACACCTGGAAGAGCAGTCTACATGATCAGTAATGGTTCTTGCACAGTGCTAGAAACAGGCTGTGACAATTTGAATGAAAAGAACAGGGAAACTTTTTAAACCTGTAAGAAAACTTGGGGGTGAGCACATCACTTTTCAATTAAGGCATTCACAGGAACTGGCAGTGATGCAGGGAACACAGCAACGGCTGTATGTGTAAGTGACAGCAGAGCTGCTTGCCTACACTTTTTGTTGAACAGCCAGTGGGACCCAAAGCTTTACTGGAAAAAATACATAGAAGGGTCAAAGCCAAGTGCAACCAATACCAACACTTCATACTGAAGCACTAGGTGTGGTGTTTAAGTCCAGCTAAAAATTCCATTTTTGGCCAGAAGCATGAAAAGGATAGGCTGTCTAGAGAGGCCAGATACTGATTGTCTGATGGTCAGCACCAGCAGAAAGAGAGACTGCCCATGGCCTAAGTGCACTCTGCTCTGGAGAGAGAGCTGTCCTGTAGCTGGAATGCTGCTGGCCTGGGCTCCTTATAGCCTGAGGCACTTGGAAAATCCCAACCAGAAGTCACAGTGGGGCCTACATCCATAGTCTCATTCACCGAGTTTGAGGACTAATTCCTTCAGCTGTAGATGTGAATACAAAGACTTCATGCAGTTTCCTTTCTTTTACTGTGTATATTTCCCTAACCTCTCCTTCTTGTCATTGCTGTGCCAGCATATGCTGCACCACTGCTGTCCCCGACTAAAATCTGGCTCAAATTTTAACAACAGTTAAACTCTGTTTTCAAGGCTCTAGACTGAGAGCCTTTTCAGATTTTAACTTCAGCTATACTAATGGGTGCTCACTTCCTTAAAAAAGTATCCTGCAGCATCCTACCTCTGTTAACCACACAGTAATATCCATGGGACTCTGATCAAGGAGAAATCAGTTGCCTTAGAACACCAGAGTGCTGACTGTTGGGTAAAACAAATCTGGAGTGTGTGTAGGACCCTGCTGAACCTGATCTCAAGGTCTCCAGTGATGTATCACACCTATGTACACACATACGGAGAGAAATTCTACGTCTGAACTGAAACATCTGCGCTGGATCTGGATCTTTCCAGATCCACATAGCACAAGAGATTTCTAGAAAAGGAGAGAACCGGGAAAAACCACATTCATTCCTGGTTACAGGAAAAAGCCATCACACTACACAAAAGTGTCATTCATTACCACTGAAACTCTGTCTAATTTTAAGTCCTTTGTTAATCTTGAAAAACAAGTTTTGCCATACATTCTTCTCTCCCTCATCACTCCCTCATGGTCTTAGGCCCAGCAAATCAATAGTAATGAATGTCCTTTGAACATCTTGAGACTACCCAGACAGAGTTGCCATTAGTTAGTATTTTACTACAGCATGTAATTTGGCCTTGTTGCTAACCCCAGCCTGTTAACCCTTGCACTTTCATCTTGGTGCCGACTCTAAGGCCTGAATGGCTCCCTTACGTTTCTGCTGTATCCTCTCCTTTAAGCTGGCATTCATGGAGCTCTCTGCCAGGTAACTGTTGGCTAATCAGCGTTATTGTCCTAGTAAATCACCCGGGGTGAAAGGCTAACAACTCTCCAGCACTGTTTGCAAAGATGGGAGGTGGAGGGGGGAACGATTGCAGGGCTGGTAAAATGGGAAACGTGCCCTCAGGTACTGGATGCACAAAGCATTTAGTCTGCCAGCAAACAATGGCTATAGAGTGGGAATGAAGGAAACAGACGGGAAATTACATGCTTCCAACACCTCTGTAGGAAGACTAATTCCACTTAGGAACTGTACAACAGTTAGCTCTCACATAGGGGTGCGGCAGGAGCTAGCAGAGCAGAGAAATTCCATCCACGGTACTCACCGCCCTCGACCCTTTGCTGGAGCAGGGACGGAGCGCTGCGGGTACAGATCCTGGGGCACTGCTTCCTACTCGGAATCACATTGCTCCTTCACCGCGGTTTGGAAAGAGAAACGTTCTTGTCCCCGAACGCGACCCACACCCTTCTCAGCCCGTTCCGACACCAGGAGCAGCAGCACAAAGACAGCCAGTAGATGGCACAAGCCAGAGCCAAACCTGCTCGGCGCGGAATTCTGGCCTTCCTGGCGGGAATATTCCTCCTCCTCACCCCCTTGTTTGGCAACCACAGGTGAGCATGCACAACAGTCGCTTTCCTTTTCTCATCAATAAAGCAGAGATGTGGTGTGGCTGGGATATCCTTGGATGAAAAGCCGTGTTTAAACCGACAAAAACGTAACTAATAATAAAGAAGAAAATACTCGTTTTTGGGGGATGATGCACGCAATCAACGGCAGTGCTCAACTTCCAGGTGTGTCCTGTGCTGCAAGCAGTTGTGTGCTGTAGGATAAGGCTTCCTTCCCCTAGGAGGAAAATGTCCTGTGGTAAGAGAACATGCTAGCATATTCAGATCACATCATGCCAAACATGCAAAGAATGGAAGAATAGTTTGGGTGGGAAGGGACCCTAAAAATCATCTAGTCCCAAACCCCTGCCATGGGAAGGGTCACCAGTTACTTGGCTTTATAAAGGGTGTCAGCCTTGAAGCCTTATATATACACAAGTTGTGTGGGCAGTATAACAACCTCTAGTACAGTATTTCGAAAGTGACAAATCAATTTACCTATAAGAAGATTCCAATACCTGTGGCCATTTGGTTGTCAGTTCCTCTGTTAAACTGTCAGAGCAGAAGGCATCACACAAACCTGTTTGCAAGGAAGAATCCTTTTGCCATTTACTCAAACAGCCACGCTGGCCATGACCGTAAAATCCTATCCCGTCTTCCAGTTAGTCAGCATCAGGTCACTTACATATCATAACTGGTTTCTAGTTTACATTTTCTTGCTTCTATATAGGTATACCTACAAATATATTTCTTTGTGATCATGTCAGAAAGATTGCTTGAAAAACAGCAACAACAATTAAACAAAACCGCAAAATAAGCCAGAAAAAGGTTTGATTTTATTAGGAATGGTACATTTAAATACATGTAAGACTTTGGGATTAATTTACATATTTTTTCCAAAAATGTTTCCCTTCTTTGACAATACAGAAGTTAAAAAAAACCCATCTAATTCCAAATTGTAAGAACAACAGTATTTGCAGTGGAAATTTCTATTAATCAAAACAACTGTGCATTCCGGAGATTTTGACTACACTTTTCCTGGGATTTTTTTTGCTGCTCTCATTACTAAAATAACCTTCCTTTCCATCAAGACTATTGCTAGTCATACACATGTTATTCAGTATCACACTTTTGGGTATGAAAGCTATGTCACTTTTATAAACATCAAAAACATGGACATGCATATTGACATTTCTGTGCAGTTTTATGAAGTCACCTGTCAAATAAGGCCTATACATACAATACCACATACTAGTGAATTACTGTAAAATTATTATAATGGATTCCCAATAAACCTGACATCTGGATGGTATGTCTCATTTTAACAGAAAATTCCAGCTTTCATTACTGCTTTACATTGTATTAATTGATTATCCAAGTGAGCAATATTCAACTAACCAATGTGTATTCCTGAAAGTCTTTTGCAAATTAAGCATATTGTCAAGGTCATGTAAAGCTGGAACTTAAAACAGCCTGTTAAGCCAAGCAACGGGGAAAAAGGGGAACTCTAAACTAATTTCATCTGGTCCATTCATTCTCGCACAGAAAGTAGCCACAGAACCTTAAAGGAATTAAATCTATACTTCCTGTTCTCGGATTTAATACCAAGGACAAAAGCTAACATAGTATTTTGGAAGTCAAAGGCCTTGGAGGTGGAGGGGAAAGTAGGGGCAAGAGAGGGAGAAAGCAGCGTATTGTCTCATCCCATTACCTCAGCATTATGTGTACATAATATATCTATGATAGAAATGTTTACTAATAGCAGGGAAAAAAATAAAAAAGACTTCCCACTCCAGACTTCACTGAAAGAAGAAAGCTGACAGCCAGCCCCTCCTCACAGAGATGGCCTATTTGATGACAGGCACTTTGGCAATGTAAGAGGAGGTCACCCTTTCATCATGTTAACTCTTCCCCTCCCAGTTCTCATATATAACTTGTCTCAAGTCTTCAAGAAACTTGAATCAAATTAATTAATACATGTCTCAGAGCAGGTTAACTACGGCTATGAGCAGAGCTCGACCTAGAACGAGATTTTCTTTTAGAAGAAGAGGGAGAGGGGGAAGAAGCTATCAGGCTGGAGCGGTGGCTTTTGTGGGAGTAACTCTTTTTAGGAGTACGACTGCGAGAACGAGAGCGGGATCGAGAGCGAGAGCGGGATCGAGAGCGAGAGCGGGACCTGGACCGGGACCTTGACCTGGACCGGGACCGGCTGTCCGATCTGGAAGATCCTGTAGACCTGGACCTGCTGCGAGATCTTGAGTAACTCCTTGATCGAGATCTGCTTCTAGAGAAACAAAATTAAAAGCTGTAGTCTCACCTCTTACTAAATTTAAAACAATCACATAAAATTCTCAACTACTTCGTATGCATAGCACATCCATCTCAAAGTGCTATTTGCAGCATTCAGTCATTTCACAGTGCTGCTAGATTTCTGCTATGCTCCATCATGACAGTATCTTCTTAGGTCAAGGCTATCAAGAACTGCTGGCCTTGACATTCTCTGCTAGCATGGCAAAATATGAACTGCCTAATAAAAGATGCCTCTCCCCAGCTCCTGCCAGGAGAAGAGAAACCAATTTTTAGGCAGAGGAGTCTGTATCAAAGAACTCTTTGTCTGCATACACACTGCCTTGAAATATCATTGATCAAGAAAAACACAGAAATGAAACTTTATACCTATGGTGTTAATTATTCTCTCTAGAAATGCCATGCAAATTAGTAAGAGTTTCTTTCACGAGGCTAAGAAAGTCTCTAAGGTGTGGATCACCAGCACATTTTAAGGCCTTAGAGTTTTAACACCTTCACTAGAAATGCATCCCTTTTTTAATGGGAAGAAATGGATTTACTTTTAAGAGACAAAATGAAAGCTGCAGCCAACATGTTTTTTTAATGAATGAACAGCAGAACTGCTTAGGAACAATGCAAACAAGCTGATTTTCTTTTATTCTCATGAACAAGTTGGCTTTCACAACTATTTGAGAAGTATTTCACAGGACTGTGAAACAGCTTTCCTTTAAATGAAACATTTTAAATACCAAAATTCTTGGTTTTAAGAAGTTCTTAATAATATCACATTTTATCTTTAAAAAAAAATCTTTACTCTCATCCAGAAGTGTTCTATTTACCCTGTTCGTTCTTATCTTAATCTGTTTACATTGCTAAAAAGTGGTTTTGTGCAGTGGTATTTAGCTTGGGGCCAAAAAACTAGATAATCAAACTTTGACATCAATACTACCAAAATTCATGCCCTCAGCAGAATTTTATCATGTCAGGTGACGTACCTATGCCTTCTGTGGTCTTCAGTCAGTTTAATTCTGCGTCCATTCAGCTCAGTGCCATCCAGTTTTTCCAGTGCACTCTTCATGTCACTATAAGATGCAAACTCCACAACCCTGTATACCATAACGAAATAAAGGAAAAGTTTCAGAGAAGCAAAAAAGAAAGAAGTCTGGCCCTTTTTAATCCATTGATTCATAGCTTTCTGTTTAATCTTCTGAAAGCTAGTTTTTAACATGGTTAATAGGACAATATGATACCAACAGTCCTAACCATCCATACCTCTCACATCTTCTTAAACAACATCAGAACTGCCATTTGCAAGGAGATGGGAGAAAAATGCAGGAAGCTAAACAAACCTGCATCAGCTAAGGAAATATCTTTCAGTCCTCCACTAAAACTGCATTCCAAAACTGTCCATGAAACAAAATAAGCTTGCAGACTCTTCTGCCCTATTTAAGAATTTTAACAGTGAATAGAAAAATCTAGTCTTTGTTGTTTTTTAAATTTGAACTCAAAAAAAGGTCTAAGTTGCATTGGTTTGCAGCAGCCCTAGTACAGTTTTGCCAGCACAGACACTCTATTCACACTTCCTTCTCTCCTGCTTTGTTGTGCAGGACCTTTGTATTCTGCATAACTGAGAACAGAGAGTGGGCAGGTAGCTATTCCCCTTGGAAGTTGATTATTTTCATTTCCCATGACTTTGACTGCTGCTCCAGTGTAAAGCAGCCACAGACAGGAGGTGTTTTAGCCTCAGGACTCAATCATAGATGACTGTAATAAAAATAAGACAGCAGGACTTAATATTTGAAAGGAATTCTCCCCTTTCTGCTTGCACACATTGCTATCCTGATAGAGAATAGAGACCGAGTTCAATAATGGATTTCTACTTACTGACAGTTTGTGTTTTGGTTCTTTAATGGGAGAAATCTCAGCATCTAAGCCACACCACAGATAAATATTTTACTTCTGTATTACAAGAAAAATCATGCCCTTAATAGTTTCAGCTACCATATCATACAAAGACACAAAATGAACTTACCCTTCATTCCTGTTGTTTCTGTGTGCATCCACATAGGTGACCTCCCCTGCCTTTCTCATGACATCTTTCAAGTCCTACAGCAAAAGTTAACATTTTAATTTGAACAGGACACAAATAAGCCAGGTAGCAGAATACTCGCCTAAAACTGTCTCTGCTAAAACTGCTTAATGCTTTTTAATTTCTCTGTATAAAAAATACATATAATTTAGAAAAGTTTCTGAAACAACTTATGTAATAGCAGCTGCATATAGAAAGAATCCATCATTTTACAGCTACAGTGAATAAAACACTGCTTTCAAGATAATTCTACATCCCAAAACCAGCTGTTCTGAAAACACAATGCAATACTTAAAATACCAACATATCCCCTGAAATCAGAACTACAGGAGATGAGAAGTGCAGTAGTATTAAATGCAGACTTTCATAACTAATGCCCCAGTTAAATGACATTCCAATAAATGTAGACAAATTCAACCTTTATGCTCACCTCCCCCAGCTTAAAGGAAAATTAAAAGCAAAAAGATGTAATTAAAGTGTAATTAAGAATTTTACAAAGGAAATTTTGTTCTTAAGTTTCATTTGAGTCTCCGTCACGCTACAGTGTCACATCAATAGACATCCTTGTCTTAAACTTAACAGAGGCTAAACAGGGACAAGTAAAATTACTTGCTTAGCAATAGGAGAAAGCACAAACAAATAATGCAAAAGGTCACTAAAAAAGCTAAACGTTTGTCTAAGTTAAGGCAGCACTTTTACCCAACAGTATCTGGTATTTTATAATCCCAGACTACTTACCGCAGCACACCACAAGTGGCAGGTGATATAAGAAGGTACCTTAAGCAAAGAGTTGCTTGTCCAATACCTAGCTGGCCAAGAGGAACTCTCTTACATGAGAAAGGCAGTGATGGCTCATAGCAATATGCTTCACGGAGGTACCAGAGGCCCTGAAAGCACTGGACATACTCTCCAGTCTCCAGAAGTGGCTAAAGAACCCGAGGATGATCTGTGCTAGCCAATCGAGATCAAACCCAGGCAAACCAAGATCTAGACTGCCAAAAAACAGGAGTGTCATAGGAACCAAAAGGAAAATTCAGAACAGGCCAAACCCTAGAATTTCAGCCACTAGAAAACCCCCAAATCTTTGGTTCTTTTTCCTCCACACAAGAAAAATGAAGGTTAACCAAATCAAGGTTGTTAGAAGAGGTTCAAAATGCACTTGGTTAGAAATACGTTTAAGGAACAAAAGACTACAGAACAAAAAGCCAAGAAAAAACTTTAGAACATTTGCCACAATATAAAAAAGCTTAGTTTTATCTAGTATTTTAATCTGATAGTCTTATGTTAAAAACTGGCATATGCAAACTAGTAGATATTTTCCTTGTTTCACAGGACTTAATATATAAGAAACCCTAATAGCAAATGAAAATTGGTTACTAACTGGTAATTAGTACCATTAAAAACAATACTTCAAATTACCTCAATTTAGAGATGATGGGACAAAATTTTGGCTCTGCTCAAGTCAATGAGAATTTAACCAGACCAGGACTGGTATGTCAAAAGGAAGTTAGAAAACGTTAATCTACATAATTATTTCCCAAATCAGTAACTTTAGGTTTTAAGATTGAAGCTCCCACAGTCTTGCCACACTATGTGCTGAATCCTTAGAAATATTACCATGAAATCATTTGTAATTGCAATGTCAACATGATTATGATGCCAACATTATTGCTCAGAAGAGAGGAAGTGTGCATATGTTATAAAAGCTCAAATTTGTGTTATTAGGGGAATGTTTTAAAGTTACCTGGTATTACCTAACCAGTGGAACAATCAAATTTTATCTAAAGTTTACTGTTCTGGGTCACCTTCAATAGCACAAGAAAACCCTGCTGTCCTTAGCAGTAAAGAGAAATAAGGTGTAGGACAACCATAAATAGGAAAAACACATATTAAACAATACATCTTTTGATGTAACACAGACATACTTTTCTCAACTGCTTGAAAATTTGATACTGGAAAACTGAGGAGGGTGGTTGGAAAGCTCTGAACATGCAGAAATATATGTTTACTAAAAAAAAAGGAGAGTTCTAACAGTTTGTCTGCTACTTAGAGATGAGATTATCTATTAACAATATGGTCAACAATCTGAGGAAATTGATCAGAATACAAACTTTTCTGGCTTTTTCTATGTTTAAATGTCCCAACACAATAACTTTTAAGGGAGAGAGATGTTCTCAAAGGATGGGGATCTGGACACACCAAAGATTAAATTCTGTGTGTAAATTTAAAAGCAAGGTTCCATAATGAATGTGCTTCCTAGCAGGGATTAGAAGAGAAGAATAATGGCACTACTGTTAAGGATTAGCTGTTTTAATATGTTGTAAGTAGCATAGCTAGAAGTTAAAACACTTTAGTTAGTACCAAAGCAGTACAACTTCAAAAGTAAATGCAGCTTGCATTTGATTGTTACCTTCAAATTATGTCTATTTAGGCAGGTATCAAAACGTCTCTTATGCTAACTTATCATGTATTTAAGAGACATGAAAACATTTAATTAGAATATTAAAAGATTCGCCAGTATGAAATCTGAATTGAGTGGGCTTCAGATTAAAATGTAAGTACACATAAAGCCATTATAAATATTCATAAGTAAAAGAAAGTTACAAAAATGTTAATTTTAAGTTATGCATTTAACACTAAACAGCATTATAGGATTTATTTTCCTTAACACTCCATTATAGCTTACTTCTCTGGTCCCTACTGTTGTTTCCAAGTGACAATCTCTTCATACATGTAACTGCACAGCATACTCAGAAGATATTTAGATTAAATCCAGTTGATCACCACATCAACTCAGCTGTTTTTTTTTTAGTTATTCAATAATTAACACAACTGTACTGTTACGAACCCTTTGAACCTGTCATGCAGAAGATAAACAAACTGAGTTCAACGGTTTATCTGTATGGATTGCACCCAACTCTTATGAAACACATCAGCAGAGCTCCAGGCAAGCCAAGAAGCCTCCTTGTGGGGAAGTAGCTCCAAGACCAAAGCTTTGAACATTCAACGTGTTCTACTGCATCTTTCAGGACATTGATTAAAGTCTCTTTATTCAAAGAATATAAAGGTTAATGAACAAGACTAAACTCCACTATTCACTCACCTTTTGTAAATAGCATCTGTTGCTATGTCCTTACAAAGTGAACTTTCTATACACTGTATACTACACAGAACATAACTAAAAGAAACTGATTACATGGCTATTCTGTTAAAAGCCAGCTAAATATTAGCAAAACATTAGTGAGAGGTGAAAAAACAACAAAAAAAAGGTGGTAAGAAAGCTTCGAATGACAAGTACTGAAGGTTTGGGTTTTAAAAAAAAATATCTACAATAAGCATACTTGACACAGTAGCTCTCTTAAAATTCCCTCTATTAATGATGTATTACCAGAACTCTCAATCGTGAATTGGGTCACAAAAATAGTTTTCAAAACACAAGAGAAGACTATAAATTTCAATCAAAACAAAGGCATGCACTTCCAGGTGTAAAAATACAAAAGGATTACATAGTTTGAATTAATGTAATGTTTAAATATTTTAGAAACAATATAGAGTCTTCCAAAGTTTTATCAGTTGGCAAACAGAAGAATCAGTTCCCAACTACAAAATCTAGTTACAGAACTATCTGCACAGCTTTGCAACAAAAGACTTATGTAAGTGCTTGAATGCTAATGTTTAACAATCCCTGAAGCTTCTTTCTAATTTTTTTGTTCATGTTAAATATTTATGATGGCTTTATTAAGAAATTAGGCTGAAAGCAGTCTACTTACACACTAGTAAAATAAGGTGTAAAAAAGAGAAGAGAAGATGCTAACTCACCTGCCAGCTGATACGGGATGAAAGGTTTTCAACAATGATCCTGTGTTCAGTACGAACAGGAGGCCCATACCGGCTGGAAGTATTCAAAGGGGGAAAAACAAGAAAAAATATTCTCCAGTGTAAGGAATTTAAAACTTTAAAAATCTGACATTTTCTACAGTTTGATGAAAGATTTAAGTCATTTCCTTGTTGTTGGACTGCAGACTTGATTCTTCTTAGTCATGAGTATACTTAAGACTCCACTAGAAGAGTATCCCAATTCTTTTCAGAACATCCTGATCATCCAAGTATTTAAACAAGAGGACCCAGAATCACAAAACTGGCAGGATGAGTCTCATTTTTCCATAATTGTAAACCAGTCTCCTCCTGTCTAGCACTGGCAGTCTGACATCATGAACATGACTACGTCAGATGCCCATGACCTTCAATCAAGCAAACTTGCTACTTTGAAAGTCTACTTTTAGCCAGGACCTCGGACCAATTATTCCACACCAAGGTTACTGCCAATAAAGTAAAAAAAGCTAATTAGCATGCTTTCAATATGCAAATTAGATGTTCCAGACATTGGTTGGTAACTGGCACAATTCACTTTGCAACAAATATGAAGGTTTATGTCCCTTGCATCTTTGTCTTCCTTCCAAACTCTACCCTGCATAGGCCATAACTATGAATGTTTCTATAGAGTAAATTCTTCCACACATATTTCCTTCACACAGGTAGATATAAAGTACAAAGACATAATGTGTAGTTGTCTGGCAGAATATATGCAAATCTGCAGAATTTTCACTGTAAGTTGGCACAAGGTTCACCACTGGATCTAATCACTGAAAGTGAACAACTTCACAATTACTCCATGTCCTCCAGAGGTATTCTAGAAATGAGCTGTGTCCTGGTTTCCACATTCCATTGCTGGACAGAGACTCTCCTGCTTGGTCAGGAAATTTAGTCAACAGGTATTTACTAACATGTGCAGAAGTGTTTATCTTGTGCCCTAGCACTGCTCCTTTTCTAGGCTATGCTGATATAAGCATTTTAATAACCATAAGCATTTTAACAACTGGAAATGTGAAAACTTGGTTAGACAGTAAATACATTGAATTATTGCTACTTATCATGTGTTATCTATTTATCATGTAAGCTTATCATGTAATTTGGTGACAAAAGCCACAATAGAGAGGCCCTGAATTTTTCTTGAATTACTGTTAAAATCAGCCAATCCAACTGCACCAATACTCCTTCACATCATTTACGTGACAGTAGGAAGCAAGACTAGAACACTGGCTACAACATGGCAAAGGCACATTTCATAACAAGTTTGTGAACCTCTCCAAGACAGTTAAACGGCTTTAAAATCCCCAGTCTTCTCAGCCTGAGAAGACAAACAATAGTAATGAACCTGCAAGGTTTGAGAACATAAAACTTATTTCGTGAAGCTATACAAGGAAACAGAGCTGGATCCCTAAATCACAAAAAGAAAACTCCACATCTTTTGTTACTGAAGAGGAAAAGAACAGAGAGCCCAGACCACCTACCTAGATCCACTCTGCGACTGGTAATAACTGAACCTTTGTGAGAATCTTCCCCTTCCTCTTCGGGCTCGAGCGTGTTCAATTGTGACCCTTATGACAGAAGAAAACAAAACAAGCACGTAAAAAAATTAAAACAACAAACTGAAGGTATTTGACATTGACTTAAATCTTTCACAACTGGAAGTGAATGTGCACAAACAAGAATTATCTTGCCCTTGCAAGCAATGATTTATAACACAACCACTGGCATTTCTTAAAGAGCCAGAGCATTTTTTCTCATTCACCTCCCTCAGATTTTCATGAAAATTGTCATGAGTCTGTACTTCAGAGTGAAATACTTGAATTTGCTCAACCAGAGCCCAGGAGTAATCACAGAAAGAAAAGAGTACTAAAATAACTTAACAACAACCTAATGACCTAAAATACAGCTTCCATAACCACAATAAAAATCACTGCAACATACAATGACTATAGTCCATATTGTGCAAACTGAAGGCAACAATCCAAATGATAACAGCTACCATCAGCCTAAATAAGTTCAATACACTCTCACTAATATCCCTAATGACAAGATCCTGAATTACCTTTGAAAGAGAACTAAGTGCAAATAGAGAAAACGGTCAGCCCTGCTTCAAACTACTCCTCCTCCAGTCCCAAACTAATCTTTGCCTTAAACAAGACTGGATCCCAATGAATGTCTTTAAAGTTATGGAAGGTATATCCCACCACAGGAAATGGGTGTCAGAGCACAAGATGGTGCACTGTATTTTGATGCAAAGCACTTTTTCTATTCTTAAGGGAAATTATGGTATCGCACTTACCTTTCATCACACAGCTCTTTACCATTTAGTTCATAAATTGCATCATCAGCATCCCTGTGGTCTTCGAATTCCTAAAAAGAAAATAGAAATAAAAAAGTATTTTCCCTCACAGTACATGCAAATACTAATACACATGCTTTCTTTATAAATTTTTACATTTCTACAGCAAGTAGCACCAAGAGCTTTGAATAAGGAAGCTAATTCCTCGTACATTTATGACTGAAAAGTCAAGATGTTCCTATTCATAATTTCTTCTCCCTCCATCCCACAAACTCCTTTTGCCTCCTTAATTATTTCAGTGTAACTATTTGCAAGACCTGTTTTAAATAAATAAAACTAATTAAATTACCTAGTTTGCTACAGAAATATCTAAAATACTTTTGGGGAGAGGTGGGGGAAATTACTCAAGGCACACAATTTAAAACCCAGCTCCACATACAAGAAAATGGAAGGTAACAGCATGAGATGATCAAATGCAGGAGAGTTGTGCACTCCTGGAACTCTTCTAAGATTAAATTCTTACTGAACCAGCAAAGAAAGAATAAAATAGAAAAAAAGGCCCTCCTACTTTTTTTCTGAGTGAATTCAGTTCACTAGCTGGGCAAAAAGGTGCCTGTGTAAGGAGAGTATGAAATATAAGTCCTTCTTCAGCACTGGCCACCTGCGGGTCCATCTCAGCTACAACAAGCATAATTCCATTTACTGTTGCAATGGAATCCGTCACTTCGCTTTTGGCAGAAATGCTGCTTTAGTCAGCCCAAGTAGCCTCTGCCCACTATCCAGCCCACTGGTTCTTGGCAAAGATGCTTGTACAGCTCTGCAGGAAACTAGGTCAAGAAACCTACCCAGATGAAAAACAGCACACTTTTTGCAGGAGGTAGGATGAAAAAGTGTTATTTTTCAACCAGATCAGCTTCCCAGGCCGGTTCATTATATGTGGCTGGACCACTGCAGCAACACCATGAGAGGGAAGGGGACAAAGAAAAGAAATAAAGCAGAGAGAACAAGAAGCTGGGTAGGGACAGCTGGCAGCAACAGTGCAGATGGAGAGAAAAAAGTGTGGAACTGCAGCTTGCAAGGAATTAACAACAGAGAAGAAGCTCTTCTCAAGTTGAAGAAAGTGCTTGCATAACTATAAACTGCTTTTCAGAAGCAATACTGGCTTAAGCAATCTTCTCCCCTCTGCACTGAAATTTGTTTCACTACTAAGTGAAACATCACACATCCCCCTGCATGATGATGCAAAGATTATCTTAACACCTTAATTTAGGTCCAGCATTTAAAAGTGTCAATAGCTGGCAACTACAAGTCCCATTACATCAGCTACTTTCTAACAAACTGAACATCTAAAAGTCTATTTAGCTTTATGGTCTGAAGTTTGAAAACACTATGTCCTGAAATCTACAAAATTTAAGTAAATATAATTTGTTTAAAAGATTAATTTCAATAATTTCAATCAAGCACAACAAAACATGTTTTTAACACTATAACAATCTTCACCAGGTTTCGTAATGTTTTTATAAATACAGGTCTTAAATAACAGAAAATAAAGATGAACTGACAGCACATGGCCAGTGAAGGATAATGCCATTCCATGTGTTTATAAATAACATGGATGACAGGATCAAGCACAGCCTCATCAATTTTGTGTCTGACACCAAAGTGGGAGGAATAGATACACCAAAATGAAAAATCATCCCTCATAAAGACCTCAACAGGCTGAAAGATTAAGCAAACAAGAATCACAAGTCTTAATGAAAGATAAAACATTAAGTGCTGCGTGTGGCATAAGACAATCCTAAGCAGTAGAATGCGCTGGGGGCTGAGTGGCTGGAGTGTGGCTTTGATGAAAAGGACATGGAAATCCTCGTGGAGAGTCAGCTAAGCATGAGTCAGCAGCGTGGCCTTGCTGCAACGAAAGCAAATCGCATCCTGGGCTGCATCTGTAGGAGTACAATCAGCAGACCAAGGGTGCTATTATTCCACCCTACTTGGCATTCGTTAGGCCACACCTGGAACACTGTGTCCAGTTTTGGTCCCTCCAGCTCATAAAAGGCATTGAAAAATTGGACTGAGACTAGCAGAGAGCCACCGAAATTCATGAGAAGGTTGGATAACAAAAGAAACGTTGAGAGAGCTGTGTTTGTTCAGCAGGAAGAAAAGGCTGCTCCAAGGGAATCCAATCAGAGTCTTCCAAAATCTAGAACACAGTTATACAAATAATGGAAGTGGTTTCTGATATGGGTGAACAATGATGACATGACAAGTATGGGAGGGAAAGTTGTGCAGTTGCAAAGAAAAAAAAAATTATCCTGAGAACAATTAAATTTTTTGATAAATTTATGAGACAATTATTCAAGCTTATCAGTGATTTTTGAAAAGAAAATGGTTCCACCTAGGAACTAAAGAGGAAGGAGGATTGACTGACTCGCTTACAAGAGCTGAACAGAAGTTGTTCCTGAATGAGTCAACAGCCCTGCCCAGGAAGAGAAGAGCAACACTCAAGGAAAGGGGACTGAGAAATAGCAGCAATTGAAAAGAGCTCAAAATTAACTCAGGCTCATGCCTACATCAGCCATTTACCTCCAGACTTTCTTAAGAGACAGGCATTTACCTACTGGAAGCCAACAAGAAGCAGCTCATAACGCAGGGAGAACCAGGAACCACCATGTGTAGGAGTTAAGGAGCAATATTAACATGAAAGTAAAGTAGGCAAAGCCTCTCCTTTTGTTCTTTTCCAATAACTTCACTCAAGGGACTGATCTTGGCAGAAAGAGTGGCATCTAAGTCTGCCATAGTGTGAGGGCAGTATCAGCCTTTCAAGTCTGAACTAAGTGCTGTACAACTGCTAATTCTCAATTCTTATGAGGTGACAGTTAAAACACAGGCTGATCCTGAGTCAATCTGTGAACCCCCTAAAGCTGCAAAATTTGGACATTTAGGAGCAGAGCTCGAGAAAGGAATGGTAGGTACCTGAAACACAATGAACTGTCTATTTCATTTAATAGCCTGACAGACATATATGCCCTACAAACATATACTTACAATGAGTATGCTGAACTTTAGCTGCACAGGACTTCAAAGATGTGCTGCTTGAAGCCACCAGCCAGCATCTATTACACCTGCTGTCATAGCCAACTACTCTACTTTTATGTCAGGCCATTATTTAAGAAATATGACCAAGCAGACTACAAGGGGTGAGAGAGGAGCTTAAGTGGTTCTGTATAAACTTCTCTTCCGGGTCAAAATTTTGTACTGCCATAACAAGATATTTATACAGTCTTCAGAAATGAGGGGTAAACTTTAAATCCACAGAAGACTACGATCAAACTATGTATTTAATGTAGCTGGAATATAACCAAGACTTTGAGCAAAACCTGGCCAAAAAACTGTAATCCAAAATTATGAAAAGCATTCTGAAATGTATATTAATATTTTTCATTTCCCACTGCAACTACTATTATCTTAAACACCTTTCTTTCCTTGACATCATCCTAGCAAGGTTAGTACCTGCAAGCAAGAGCAAGGAAAACAAAGCTGTTACTTACCACAAACCCAAATCCATTTTTTAGATGGATTTCTCTTATGCGACCATATCCTTTGAAGAATTTCTCTACATCCCGTTCACGAGCACGTGAGCTCAAGTGTCCAACAAAGACACGGCAGCCACTCATCTTAAGGTTGGTGCTAAAAAAGGAAACAGCACCATTTATCAGATTAACAAACTTAAAACAGGGTGATTAGGATCACTTTTACATCTCAGAAATCTTAGTTAAATAGGATTTGATTTTACTGTCGTCCAGGTACACACGTTAAAAGCCTGATTCTCTACAGCCAGAAAAGTGATGAAATCCTGTTGTGCTGCCTTCTAGCAGAACCTACAAAGAACTTCCAGTTTTGTACTTTTTAATCATGAAACTTAAAATCCCAAATCTGTAACTTCAAAGATTTTACTGGATTACCAGCTGCTGAAAAAAAAGAACAAAATTCATATGCTAATCATCAGAATAACAACAAACATTAAGCATTCTGAAAACTTTTGCTTTCACCTAGAAAAATCTCTGCAATAGAATTTTATCAGCACACAAAAGATAAATGGTAGTCATCAAATTATTTTTATTTCCAGTAAACATAAATATATCTCATTTTAGCAGTCTATCTGGTTTTGAAGATGAATTTTACATTGAGATTTCAACGATGGCAAAAATTAAAAAAAGGCTATTTGGGGCATTCAAATTTTTAAAGCTATCAACTGATAGAGGATATATAATTTGAAATATTGTATATAATATTTACATATTTTATGCAAATATTTTTCACTTTAAGGTGTCACTTTTTCAGTTTATGTTGTTTAAAAATTTTCAAGATCTTGTAACTGGAAAACATTAATTATTTGGCTCACTCAATGAGCTTGCTGTCATAGAAAAAACAACAAAGAATTTGAGCCCTAAGGAATGGAAATATGACGTGATCTTGCACTACAATACTGGCCTCTAAAGCAGGCAGAGTAAACAGACAATATGTCATGTTAGCTGTGAAAATAATTCCAGACAGTTTGGATGCAGTATTTTGAATTAATCTGATTTATCTTGTCTATTAACTTACACCCATTAGGTTTCTA